>VTPC01006171.1:0-22518 GCA_011009095.1 Ignelater luminosus | reverse complement strand
AAAAACCCTAAAATTACAGATCTTTAACTTTCCCTGCTTTTATTACAGTGCTCGAATTAGCACAATGTTCATATTGTTTTGTACTATGTAACCTTGCCAAATAGCAGTGTGTTGTTTTGCAATGATGTAGGGTTACTTGTATCAGTCTGATCATCCTGGTGGGTGGTTCCAGTGTCATTCTAGTTAAACTCTTGTGAAGTAGCAAGAATACAGGCCCTTTTTAACATTTTGATTGTCTTCACTGCATTGGGATTATCAAATAACATTTTTAACACTTCTCATTGATACCAAAATCTTACCATTTTTCTCTAGAATTTTATTAATGTTAATACCTAAATTGTTAAGAATCAGAAAAATGCATTTATTAAGAATACGTTGGCCATGATGAGGAGCAGTAATCTCTTCAATTTGTTTTTGTTAAACTCGGTTGCGTTTGATTATTTGATATTCAAATGACCGCCTGCATTTAGCTTTTTCTTCGTCAGCATGTTATCATTTTAGCCTTATTATACACGTAATTGCACCAATGACTTTCATTTTTAAACAAACAAGGGCGTATTGCTTATCTATTTTTTTAGTCTAGACATATGTTTGAAACCAGTTATCTACAGTTCTTTTTTCTTAATTTCTAATAACAATACACTTTCTATTTAAAAAAGTTCCAAATTGTTTGTTTTTATAGACGATTCGTTCGTGTTTATTTTATTAAAAAAAATAATTGCGTTAAGAGCAAGAGCCGTTATTTCATGGCAAAGCTTGATAACTTTCTCAGGCCAACACAAGTCACTTCAACAGCATAAGTTCAATAATTCCTCGAGAAATACTTTTTTATATTTTATAATTTCTCATCTCTATTTAAGGTATTAACATTTAAATTTAGAAGAAAAGTGAGAAGATTTTGGTAATTATTGAAAAACTAATGAACCAATCAATACAAGTGAAAGTGTAAAAGAGCGAATTACATATTATCTGAAAATAACTTGATATTTTAGATCATTAACAATTATTATTTCCTAATAATAGTTTAGATATTGTAGTATCTACTTTACAGTTCACTCACCTTTTCTTGGGAATTATCGTGTATAAGCTACATCTATCATAGTGGAAGATTATATCATGCGTGATTAAGTCTTGTATTTGATTATAACCGATTTTTTATCGCAGTTCCCAAAATATTATTAACAAAAGAGAAAAAAAAGTCTAATTTTGTGGGTATACAAAAAAAGTCATTTCCTATTAATGCAAAAATATTAAAATGTCCTAGCACACAACTGCTCCAGTTTATAATCCATAAAAATTACTATCTCCAAGGTAAGTAATCTAAACATAAAGGTCAGTTGCCATATCAAGTTCAATCTGTTTTTAATTACGAAAAGGTCACGTCATTCGAATTAAACACTTTAAAAGAATTCCTGCATACTTTTTATTGTCCGAATTTCGTGTTAAGTAGTTTAAATGAGCGTGACGTGCAAGATGTCACACTGGCCTTGGTTGGGGCTGCTGCCTCACGATGTTCTTGCACCATATAATTCTGTCAGAATGCCATGTTTAACATACACAAGACAGAATTGGCCGTAGCGGTAGAGGAGACCACGCGGCCAAGCCTAATTGCTGGTGTTTCGACACCGCCGGCAAAAAAAACTCACGAATGTTGTAATTATCATTCCAGAACGAGAGTCAGAGGCCTAGCTATAATTTTGAGACATATTTTCACCCTTAACGCGTTGCTGTTAAAACAAATCGATTTAGCAATTATTCTTGTAAATAATGCGCATAATTTGAAATGCGGTATTGTCTGTACTAATAATTGTAAATGTCTATCAAAGCTGTTACTGCTGCTGCTTAAGTTGTTTGCCTACGAACAACGATCGACTTTTAACTTTTAAATAGATTGATTAATAATGTTTAAATTTGGTCAGCATGGCGCCTATCGATTTATAAACGTTGTAACGAATCATCTATAGATACTTTTTTTATAAACGACGATCGACGGTTGAAAGATTTTTAAAATTAATATTGAAATAATAAATTGTTAATGTCTGCCCTTATGTATAACTTAAGACATGGAGAGTTTAGCTTTGTTAGGCAAAAACAAAAGAAACAGTTGTTGACGATGAGCAACTAAATTTAGATTACAACGTCTAAACAAATGCTTATTATTTTGCTCTTATGTCATTGACTGAAGGTTTTTCGAGAAATTAAAGCTGTAGTTTCATTTACAACCTAAAAATGTTGCTATTACGATAGATCTTGTGTAATATCCAAAAATTGTTGTGAATTTCAAAAAAATACCAACCAATCACAGCTGGCATAAGAGTAAAGCTTCCCTCAGAAACGACGCCTATTGGACTACTAATCAGAAATTTATATTTTGGAGGTTTTTAGTTAAGAATTTTTTTGTAATTTGAAATAAAAAAAAATTGGACACTAACTATTAGGTCAAATGGTTGCATAAATTTGATCTCAGGTCCGAAAAATTATAAAGGAATTAATTTTCCTATTAATCTTCCTACGTATTACATCAGTATTTTCTAAATGTTTTGGCTCATCAAATGTAATTTACAGATATTTGAGACTTCATAGATCAGACAATAAGACGTCTTACTATTTTTGGGCAATGTATTGCCAAAAACGATAATCGCTTTTCTTAACAAAGAAACTAACGTCTCTGATGATGGTAATAAGGTACCTTTTTAGAAACATAAGAATACCTTGACAAAAAGGACCACCATATAATTTGCATTTATCATCTAAAACCCAATAATATTGAGGTGCTACTATGTGACTCATTCTGATAAACCAATGACAGATAGCTAGATTAGACAGTATAATCAATAAATAACTTGAAAAGAAACCGAGAACATTTTTTTCTTCGATATTACTCCATTCCTCTGGTTCAAATTAATCAACAATGATGCTCCGAAGTCAATTTTATTGTTCCATGCAGTCATTAAGGTCCTAAAGCAGCCATTGTAAATAATGAGTGCTGTTCAATTTTGAGAGATGAAGAAATAAGAAAGAAGTCTACAAAAGATAAAAACATTACACTTCTCGACGCCATTTAGAAACTACCAAGCTTTGGTAATGTGAAGATAATATCAAATAGAATCTGTTTATGATAAAGAAGTTCGAATCGACTTTGTTTAGATTACAATACTAAATCATTTCAGAAAAATATTGACCTTTTATATACTTTCTTTGAAATGTCCAAAGATTCTGTTGTAACCATCATATATCAACAGAAACATTGAGAAGATTCTTCTCGCCCGCAGACTGACTGGATTTCTGATGGACCACAATATTCGATGTCACCAACTCGATCCCTTCTTAATATCGCATGTCTTTGACAAAGTTTGGCTCAAAAATCCTCTTTTCAAACTCATCAATGCAGACGTTCACTCCTCTTTTGCGTGTCTAATTGCTAGTTACCTCCTACACTAACAACATAGAGTTTGAGTTAGACAAATCCTCTCACTTTAAGTTGGAGTTTCCCAGGAATCAATTTTTTTTTGTACTACCATCCCCCAGTTACTACACTCAAATGCTCGTATGGTCCAGTTTCCAGACTTTTCCGACGATGGAGATTTAAGTCTAATCCTGCCAAAACGCAAAGTATTCTTTTTCGACATAGAAATCTTACAACTCTAAGACTTAATGCTGACAACATCCACTTTTGAGGCTTCTCTCGATCTCTCTCTTTCAAACACATAAGGACCGTCTCATCTACCCTAAATTGGTGGGAGGAATTGCAGTTTGCTCTCCCAAATCCGCGGTGGTATTTCGGGCTCTACACATAAATATAAGACTTGTCATTGGGACTTTTAATTCAGAGGGGATTTTGTCAGGTTTAAGCAAAGAACGATCTTATGAATGACCCTGCCGTTGCAGCTTTCACAATATTGCTTGCACATCGACTTATCTTTCTTTAATTTGAAGTTGAAGTAAATTTAAGATTAGAAAACTGCCTCCACTAGTATTACCTTTGACGGTGCTGACAAACAGCTTACGATCTAGATGTTGAATAAAATTCTCAGCAGCTTTTTTTCAGCGGTGTGTCAGCTTATTCATTAATGAAACTGCTAGTTAGAAACTCAGCCTCTGAGCGTCTTTGAATGCGCTCATTGACTATAGATTAACCTATGCGCTTCCTCCAGTCTGATCGAGTGGCTCCGAAGTCATTTGCAGGAGGATGCTCAGTGTGGAGCTTCGCACCCCTCTAGGAAACTATAAAGAAACTTCGATCTAAATGAAATACTCTCCAACCATCTTTCTATAATAGAACACTGAACACTTTAGTGAAGCTGTTTCTATTCACAATGGCACGCTTCGGGTAGACGATCTCACCTGTGGGTCCTTGCGTTCTTGCCCGTCGGTTCTCTTCTTTTGCTTGGCTCGGCGCGAGTCCACTTTAATTCAGTTAATCATTTCGGACGAACATCGCAGTTTAAATTTCATCATCTCATCTACATCGGGCCGGAGAGAAGCTTCACAGTCACAGTCACTGTTACTGTTTTTGTTCGGGAGGCTGAAATTTGCAATGAACGACGATGAAAAGCTCATTGGTTCTCTCAAAATACCAGATTTGTCTTGCAACCTACAACTCTGAACAACGATGTTATTAGCGCCTTAGTCATCAAACATCCGTTTGTTCATAATTGTTGGTTGAGTGAATTCGCAACGCCTTTTCGACATAACCTTCGAATTAGCATTTTTTATCTTTGTAAAGTTTTGTACTCCTGCACTATTTAGAACGAGAGTAATAAGCCTATCGACTTTAAGCGAAATAATTGGACTTGACTTTTACATCTGATTCAATTTGAGACAACTCGACTCGAAGTTGTTGGTTAGTACGTAATCACCAATCAATCAGAAGTCAAGTTCGAATTACGTTCGATGCTAGGCAACCCCTTTTGAGAACAGTTGCGATCTCGAAGTTGAGAATTCTAAAGATAAAAGGAAGGTCATTGTTTCATTACTTCGCTTTGGAAATAGGAGACTGAGCAAGGAAGTTTCTCCTTGTCCAAGAAAAGAATTCCGTAGATGTGAAGGCAAAGGTAGGTCAAGCAACACTGCAGTTTTAGGATATCTGTGTCATTTTTCCGTTTATATTTGTATTAATAACTCTGATCGTGACGCAGCTCTCTTGGCTTTTGATCCAGTTTGCTAACAGTAATTATTCTTCTCTACTAATTTCCGATTATTGTTAATAGCCTTGCATTCTGCAACATCCTGGTATGTTTGAAATTAATTATCAAGAGTTACTACCTTTTAGATTTCGGAAATGTATGTGTTTCAACAAGATGGTGTAACATCCATGAAAAAGGACGTAGTGGAAGTTTTTGGATAATTTAATAGAGGCTTTTTTAACATATAAAACTCGATTTGTGGTATTTAAACAACTCGAAGTTACTGAAACAAGTGGTAGAAAGAAATTAAAAGAATGTAATTTCAAAAAGTTTTTGAATCCGAAGACCAATTTTAAGACTGTTCCTTACCACATCTCTAACAGACACTTAATATGGTTGTTAATAGGAAAAAACTATTTTCCCTTAGGCAAGTTCCATTTACCTACATGAAACTAATATGAATTAAAACGAAGGAGTACATATTATACTTTTTGTTTGACTAGACCTCTGAAACAAGTTTTAAAACCTAGATCAACGGAGAAAAAAAAGTCCGTGAGTTTCAGTAATGAGAGTTTGTTGCGTGACTTTAACCAGAGATTTTGGGTGGTCGAGAAAAAGATACGAACTCATCCTATTACATACAAATCTACTTTGGGAAACAATCTTCTGCGATCTAATATAATGCCCTACAACGGTTATTAAGTATTTTTTTTGTTTTATATTCTTTTAAGATTGAGAATGCTGTTCGGTTTATTATTACGTACATACATATTATGTTAACGGTAATGTTGAATTTTTTTATTACTAAAGGGGTAGAAAAAGACTGGCAATCGAATGATTTGTTGCCACATCTCTTCGCTATTCAGTGTCTGACAAGTAAAAGCAACTAATTTGCAATATTAAGAAATCTGTTATTTTATGGCCGTTTGTCATGAAAATTACTTCAGAGTCCAAGAGAGTAACAACCTCGGTGGCTAACCGCAGTTGCACGGCTTCCTAAATAAACACAACAATGAAATAAACATAAAGAAACATCACGAACTTTTCCCCCCACACATGCAATAATTAACGAGCATAAATACGTATCTTTAGCAATCTTGCTTTTGAAAAGAGAGGGAAAAAGGATTGTTAAAAGACCTCGCCCAGGTTTCTACGTACCAATATCAATATCAGGGAGTAATTTTCACATCTGTATCACGATACAAAATGAGGTCAGATTCTATACCATCTGTGGAATAATAAACACGACAAGGTAAGCAGGTAATGGTGCTGAGCTGCATAAATACTGCTATTATCAGACCGAGCACAAAGTACTATAAATCCTAATCCTGCCATAAGAAGTATAAGAAGTGCTTTCACGCGATTCCGTTAATGAAATTAGCGGTATTTGAAGAAGCCTGCACGAAGCGAAGCCCTAAGATAATTATTCATCTACATGTCTAAAGAATCGTGTCCACAATATTATAAGAGTATGTGAAAAAAAAGGTATGAAGTCCAAGGAGAACTGCAGGGATTAATCACATCTTCTTTTTTCTCTACTAAATTGAGAACGAAAAATTGTGTTACAAGAAAAAAACAATAATAATTCGAAATTAATATCAGCTATAATATCTTAATTAATTGTATAAACTGATAGTTCTTTGATAAAGTAAGTGTTACATTAATTAAGACTTGTAACATGAAGGAGAACCATTCTTTCATTTATTGCTTTTTTGCAATGCCAAACTGACTATCGAAAACAATAAATGCCGTGATTACCGGCTCATGTAGTAATATTGCATACGTTCTTTAACGAATTTTCGACAACCAAAGTAGTTTTTCAATAAATCTTAATTGCTTTTCACGATTACTAATTTGCTCATTTGTCATTTTAGATTATGTGGTAAGTTCTGGGTCGCCACCTACTCGAGATAAACTACAGTGTGATGAAAAAGCTCGTGCACGAAGAGATTGGCGTAACGAAAGGCTACGTGATATTGCCACAGCTTTGACTGATCGTTCTCCAGAATCTAGTTTAGCGCTACCAGCTGAAGGTTTACTTCATTTAAAGAAGGTATTAGAACTTACTTCCCGATCCATAATTATCTTAATCACTATTTTATCTTGATAGGGCTGGTTATGGCTAAAAACAGAAGATGGAGATTGGTCGAAACGATGGTGGGTCTTATGTGGGCCCACTTTAAGCGCGTATCGTGATCAAGACGAACAAGGCACACCTGAAGTTACTATCGAACTCTCCACCGTAACTGGTTTCAACGAAGCATCCACTGATACCAGATATGGTTTTCAAATTCATTGGTCTGGTCAAACGTTAACCTTAAGTGCAGTTACTTCAGGGATTCGAACCAATTGGTTACAAGCTCTAAAAAAAGCTGTACCAGATACTCCAGATAGTCCTCCCACACCGGCAACCCCCCGATCCGTACTGTTGTCCAGTGATGAAGAATATCGTACGGCATCGGAAGGTGGACGGCGAGGTTCAGAAGATTGGGGAGAACTTCCACCATCACCACCACTTACTCGAACACCGCTTACTCGTGTTAAAGAAAGAGCTAGAGCTAGACCGAGATTACCAAGATCACAGTCTAGACAATCGACAGTAGATAGTGTTTCTACAGATGAATTAGACACAGCCAAAGATAATGCGGAGGTCGAACTTCGTAATACATTAAATAAACAAAGTGCAGAAATAGATGATCTTAAGAAGCAACTTTCTAATGCAGTTAGTGAAGTTCAGAATTTGGAAAGTGAATTAGCCAGGTAAGTGCTGAAAATTGAATATTAATCTTTCAAAAATATTTTCTTGTTTGTTTCGATTTTATAGGTTGAAAAAACTACAGTCAGAGTCTCTAGTCCGCGAGAAGCAGACAGATGAATTACTGGTCACTTTGGAACGTACAGAGCGTGAATTAAACCAAAGAATCAGACAAGCTGATGAGAAACATATGAGAGAACAAAGGAACTTGCAGCGTCGTCTCACTGATGCAGAGGCTCTTGCTAGAGATAGTGAAGAAAGATGTAATACATTGGCTAGAGACTTGCAAGCTAAACAACGTTTGGTTGCCAACTTGCAAGATGAATTAAAACGTGCAAATGAGCGTTTCGCTAGAGAAAATCAAGAGAATGATCGCCTGTATTTGGATGGAAGGCAAGGTTATAAACGTCTAAATTCTCTTACTGATTTGACTAATATTGATTTGGATGCCGATCTAGAAAATCTTAGTCAAAACGACCTTATAGAGCAATGTTTTGACCTTAGAAATAGATTTGAAAAAGCCGTTATGGAAATACGAGCACTGAAACGAGAATTGCGAGAAGCTTATAATAAATATGACGATTTGGAATTACAAAATGCTAATTTACACAGTAGTTTGGAAGTAGCTCAACAAGAAGCAGAAGCACATTCTGCTTTAATGGCATCCCGTTTGCAAGATCTCACAAATAAATTATTGGCTGCAGAAAAGCAGGCTCGTTCTCTCAAATCTAAACTGCAAGATTCTCGAGAAAAGCGACGTTCATTGTCTCTTAAGGGTCGTGAAAGTATTTCGATTAATAAAGAAGTAGAAGATAAAGTGAATGAATTAGAAGCCAAAATAATAGCTTTAGAAAAATCTCGATGCAGAAGAAAACATAAAAGAGAACGCAGTAGCGAAAGGGCGAGTCCTATTGATGATCGCTCTTCTCCAGTAAGTAACATAAATTTGTTTAGTTTTCAATCAATTAACGATTGTATTTCTTATTAGGGACAACGTTCTTTACGTAGATTAAGAAGAAAATCCTTGGATAGCGCCACTAGCTCTGAACCAATGAAGCTCTTGATTCGACTAAGTTCTCTTGAATCAAAAGTTTCAAGTGTTGCAAATTCTAGTGAATCCTTAAACACTCTTACAACCAGTGCATCTGAATCCAATTTGAAACAGCTAGAAGATCGTGAAGGTGAAAAAATTGATAGACTTGGTAATACTGCTCTTAGCATTGTAAAGGAAAAACTTGGTGACTGCATCTGCCAGTTATCATTACTGAAGAATGGAAAAACCAAGCGGGCATCATCACCTAGTATTGATAGACTAACCGCTGTAGAAAGTAACCTTCAAGAAATTAGTGATATTTTGAATGGCTTCATTATCAGTACATCAGAGGCAGATGTTATCAACACGTCTGCTACTTCAGTAGTGAAACAGTTGGAATCACTTTTGAGAAATAAATTAACCGATTTGGCAGAAAAGAAACGATTGCTTCGAGAAAATGGAAAATTAGATAATGATGCTGAACTTTGCATTTTGGCAGAAAAGATGGCTTATGAAAATATTTTGGTGGGTCGTATTCAAGAATCCTTAAATGCACCCACAACCACTGAAATAGAATGTGATAGATTATTAAATAAAGAAATTGTAGATACCTCACATTTAATTTCTTCTTTACAAGCTAAATTGAATAACTGTGCTCAAAAACAGCCTCCTTCAAGTAAAACTAGTGTCGAGTACCTGACTAAAATTTTAGCTAAGTGTCTTATTAGTGCTGCCCGTGGTTTTGCAAAACATAAAAGAACTATTCGACATTATAAATTTGGCCCTGTGTTAGATGCTCTTCGAAATAAGCAGATGCAAATTAATGCAGCCTTCAATACGTACAAAGCAACAAAGTTACCACAACTGGCAGATGCATTGGCCACTGAAACTGTTAGTTTAGCTTCAGATACTACTTGTCGTTTGAGAGGATTAGATCGAAGCACTATCAACGATGCTTGGACAGTTGCACAAGAAAGTGTTAATTCTGAACTAATACAATCAGAGATTAACCATATACTGATGAGGGCTGCTCAGGTATGTCGTCCTTTCTATTCTATATTGGTAATTATAAATTATAAAGCTAAATATAAAATATGAAATCAAAGAACATAACCCTAAAATTATTACAATAAGTTGTTACTACATAATTGGGAAAGGTTTGATAAAGTTACATTACTGTAAAATTAGATGTAATTATAATGCATTGAAATACTTATAGACTAGACTATACATTATTCACAATAGTTTACGTAAGAAAAATTTGGAACTGATACTCAAGAAGCTTAAATTCTATCAATAGATGGAATCTATTGGATCTGTATAGCTCACCTGTCCCACAATATGCCTGTATATTCATAGCTCTCCTAGAAATTTCTAGTGAAGCCTTTTTTTATTATTGTATTATTGTTCCTACACAATTAGTTTGGCGCCCAACAACGTGGGGAAGTTTTGGAAAAAGTTGCATTACTATAAAATTAGGTGTAATTATTATATTAAAAAACTTAGAGACTGTAGTACACTACAATTTGTTCAAGAGAACTTTGGACTGACACTCAAAAAGCTTGAATTTATCACTACGCCTCTATATTCATAGATTCTCTACAGAAAAAAATCGATGTAGCCCTATTTATTATTGTATTTTTCTTTCTGTTATGGCGCCCTCTAAAGGAGGGCTATAGCATTTCTGTAGTACAACCCATTTGATAGTATACAGTGTGTCCAGATGAGGATGCACAGCATGGGGATCTTGGAAACGGTAAGAGATACAGCATTGGTTAAATGATATGAAAGTTGGCTATTTATAGGACCTTTTTGTTGGTGTTTGCAAAATCTAGATATCTTGGATAGTTTCAGAGATATTTAAAAAAAGTAGATTTCTCAATTTTCGTTATTTTTTCTTTACTTTATTTGAAGAGATATTGGAAAACTAAAACCACTTTTCCATTGCCACTTTTTGTTCTTTATTAAAATACGCTAACAAAATTCCTGTACAATGTTTCGGTTTCGAGTAACCATCATCAACCTCATTTTTTTAAATAGGTGGAAAAACAATTGAAAATTGTTTTGAATAGCTCTTGTCACGATTTTAATGATGTAAACATGATAGGGTTATTTTGGTTTTGATTTTTTTGTGTTGAACGCTGCCGTGACCAACTGTAATAATTGCTGTTCATCTTCAAAATTTTGGTTGAGCACATGATTCTTGACATAACCCCCAGAGGAAAGAAATGTAACGATGTTAGATCAGGTGATCGTGCAGGACAGGGTACTGCAGAATGCATTAATTTATAGCATAAGAAATCAGAATAACCCTATCATGTTTACATCATTAGAATCGTGACAACAAGAGCTATTCATAACAATTTTCAATTGTTTTTTTTCCCTATTTAAAAAAATGAGGTTGATGATGGTTACTTGAAACCGAAACGTACAGGAATTTTGTTAGTGAATTTTAATAGAGAACAAAAAGTGACAATGGAAAAGTAGTTTTAGTTTTTCGATATCTCTTCAAATAAATAAAAGAAAAAATAATAACGAAAATCCAGAAATCTACTTTTTTTTTTAATATCTTTGAAACTATCCAAGATATCTAGATTTTGCAAATGCCAACAAAAGGTCCTATAAATAGCCAACTTTCATCCCATTTAACTGATCCTGTATCTCTTACCGTTTCCAAGATCCCCATGCTGTGCATCCTTATCTTAGACACACCGTATACTGTGAATGACAAAACCAAAATGAGCATTAAATTCTGTGTTGTTCTGGGGTTCTGCAGTAAGTAAAAGAAATACTCAAAGAGAATGATTAGATTTTGCACATTATTTTCTCTCTCCTAAATTTCTTTTAGGTTTCTCAAACAGTGGTACTCTACAAAGACAAGAATCGAGTTTTCTAAATTTCACATAAAAGGCAGAAACAATCTACTATCTGTACATAAGTAAATTGTAGAATCTGATGAACAGAATTATCAAAATTATTCTTAAGATAGAAAAATATAATAATAATATATTCAATTATATTAACGGCAATCAAAGTAATGCTATTAATTTATTATTAGGTACTTTAAGTAACTAATGAAGAAATTTTGTTCTTTGGCAAATTATGTGTAACACATAGGTAGATAGTACCAGAACCTACTTGAGTTTTACTTTGTCTAGTAAGAGGTGTACACTCTGGAAAAAACTCAGTGTGAAAACTTTTAATGAATTGTATATTTACATTATTCATTATAACTAATGTTGCATAAGTATTACAGTTTCTTTTCTCTATAGGTGTACGAGGCAAACAGTTCAGCTGATCACAGCTTCTTCTTCAGTTTTTTTGCTTCTGAACGAGCTGCCCTTGAATTGTGGTCAGATGCGGTGGAAGATCGTTTGCATGCCGAAATGCAAAAGAGTATTGAAGAGCTTAGTGAGTACTACCAAAATAGTTTGAATAAGTTACAAAGGCAAAACTGGAGGAGGCGTGTTGAATCGGAACGCATTAGTTCGCTTTCCAACAGCCTTTTAAGTGAATTTGCGGACATTATTGCTCATAAAGCATTAATAGACTCTCGTATTAGTGTACTTAGTGGTGAATTTAAACAGACATGTAGTGAAGATGCAGATACACCGGAAAGTCTTGTCGTAGACTTATTCGAAAATAATAAACTACTTGAAAATTTAGAAAATTCCGGTTTGGTACAAATTAACCAAAGTTTAGAAGCAGAATTTAAGTGTATGTTAGACAGTTACAGTGAAGAGTGTCGTAGTATAATAAATCAGTTCAATTTAGAGGAAGTTGTTGATGCATTACGTAAGTTAGCAGAAGAAGTGTGTGAAATACAAAGATGTTCTGATCCGGATCGATATACTCCCATCATCATACCTGAACAAGTACACACATGGCAAGAAGTTTGTCAAAGATGTCGGGAATTGCAAGAACGTTTAGTTACTGCTCGAAACCTCATTAACAACAGTAAAGAATTTCGAAGTAACCTTAAGATGTAAGTACATACCTTTTCATTTATGATTTCTTTTTATTTTATTTGTTGTCTTTTTGTATGATCAACAAAATGCAATTGAGAATTTTAAACAGAACAAAGTAAAGAAAACAAAAAACGTAGGCCTTCACAAAGGCTATATGAAAGCCCAGAAGAGGTCTACCATGACAACCATGACAACCATGACCTCACTTGACTACTACCTACTTAACGATTAATTTTTTGTATGCACAATCCATTTGAAACATTTCTATTCTGTTGCTCTAAAATATTGGTTGTGTCCAGGAACAGTAATCACAGTTATGATTATACACTGTCACTAATCGCTAGCTAGCTGTTGAATGACTATTAAATATCCTAACCTAAAAGTGTCAGATCAACTTAGTCTAACCACAGTATAAAAACATTACAGAATCAGTACATTCACTAAGATAAAAATTTTGTTACGTGTTTTTCGACGCATGGTGACTGCACATTGAACAAAATTCAATAAACAGTGGCGTACAATTGTTGTGTTGAATCTTGCAAAAACCGCACGGACGCTTCGTACGCCTGTGCGGGCTGCGCATGGTAACAATGTGCAGTAAAAATAAAAAGCCACCGTGAGAAGTGAAACTACTAATTCCATAAGGTTCTATGCTGTGGTCTAACCTCAAATACAAATTTTTATAAAATCTTGAATTTTGTTCTCCGGCTGTGACATATATTTTATTTTAAAATTTCTCTTAATGAAGTCTTAATAATTTAAGAAAATTGGAACAAAATAAATGCAAGAATTTATTTTTTCTTCTTTACAATTCGAAACCAAACTGAAATTTATTTTCTTATAATGCTAGGTCAGAGAATGAAGAAGATCGTCGTCCTCTATATTTGGGGACAGAATATCTCACGCAAATAGAAAATCTTCGTGGAGCATACCGTCGTACTTTAGCTACATATGTAGGACATCTCCAACAAAGTGATTTGGAACAACTGCAGGGATTATGTGAAAATGTTTTAATGGCAATGCAACATTGGCATCGTCGTACTTTGCAAGATTTACGTGAATCCCATGCTTCTGAATTACAAATCTTACGGCAAGAAAAAGAACAAGCACTAGCAGAAGAAACGCAAGCTACTCTAGCTGCTTTAGATGCCATGCGTAAAGCACATGAGGCAGAAGTACAACGGGAAGTTGCTAAATTTAAGCAAGATTTCACACGTCAACAACAAAATGAGCTTCTGGAGCTGACGGAACGTCTCTCCGTGAAATGCTTAGAAGCTGCTGCATTGGAAGAGCAGCTGGGTAGTGCCACCAGGCAACTTGCACATGCACAGCAACATATTCTTCAGCTTGAGAGGAACCCTCAGCTCTCTGGTATGCAGGTTAGTTAATACAAATTAGTTCGATAAAGAATCATTAAAAATTTAAAACAAATGTTTTCAGAACTGACGGTGTGTCCATAAGCTGTCAACTAGTCCTGTCAAACCCTCATACGTATTATACCATAGTTATTAGTACAGTACAATACTCACCGTTGTGTACAGATTATAGCACCCTTAACCCTCACTGTTTGTTGCTCCTTTTTGTACGATTTGTATATTAAATGTTAAGATCGTGTATTTGTTTCACTTATTGTATCCAGAATGTACAAAAAAAGAATATCAGCAGTTAAGTATAATTGAATAGCAGTTTATTATACAACAGTTAATTGTTTAAACAGATGTGTTGGGTTTATATGGATTGTTTATAGAATATCAATAAAATTATCTACCATAATAGTCATTGTCTTTTTCGAAATATTTAAATAATGAAATTAACCTTTGCTACAAATTAAAATGTGAACTGAGGTTTGGTGCAAAGGTTGTGGACTGTCACATATTATCTTTTAACATATTATGTATTTCTGCCGTCTAAAATTAAAACCTAGTAACTTGAGTTCTCCAAAACAAATGGCTTCCTCTATGGTTTACACCCTGTTAGTTAAGAATCAAGCGGTTTTGCCATACAGTGGCGCGCAGTCCGGTCTCGAGCGCCCGCGAAACGGTCGACCCGGAACCAGTCGGTGCGGTAATGCACTGAAGCAGAATAGTAAGCAGCACTCCACATACTCCATCTGCAAGTGCCGCCGGGTCATGGTCGGGACCTGGTGCTGGCAGAGTTTATCCATTTTCTCAGCCTCATCCAATCGACCTACAGAGGGAGGTAGGTCGCCATCACCCTGAACTCCTTGGCTGATATCCGCGCCTGAGGCTCCGCGGTATCGCCACCTCCAGCTGCTGAATTTCTGCTTCCGTCCGTTACCGCATTGATGCTCCTTTACCTTTCCCATCCCACTCCCCTCCTAAATCCTCTCACGGCGCGAACTGTGGGGGGTTGTGCTTCTGAAAAAAACCGTTAACCACACCCACCTTCCCTCCAATATTACCTACATCCAATCAACTCCTTTCCCACCAACTACCGTTCCAATCAAATATCATCCACCCTACCTCCTCTCCGACAACATCTTCTCCAACGCCGCTACCGCTCCACCGCATCAAAGAATAATCCACATGACGGCTTCCGACAATCATCAACAAACAACTCCAATTCAACAACAACACCAACCAACTCTAACTTCTTCCACCAACTACAAGAACCGCCGCAAGCCAACGAGCCAACGAAAAATAATCCAGCGTCCCAAGCCGACTTCACTGCCTTGCCACTAACATCAACTCCAACTGCACCAGCTCCAATTCAAGGGACGAGCAGCGTTTTGGACATAATACCACCTTCCGAATGCTTAAGAGAGGCTTACAGCCTCTAAAGCAGTCGCGCTACGCGCGACATTATCGATGATCTGCCTGCCTGCCATACAGTGGAACACATGCTAACATTGGTGTTCGCACCATAATTTAGCTAATTCAGTGGAATTAAGACTTCTATTGGCCAGACTTGTTCTTAGAACAGTATCACCTTGAACTGAAGTTTTTCTTGGTGGCTCTTTGTGTGTTTTGTCATCAATTTTTCCCATTTCAGGATACTTTCTGATAACTGAAGACTGATTACACTTAACTTTGGTAACTGTTTCATGACTAGAAATGCCTTTCTTATGGTGAAAAGTAATTTCCCATCACTTTTAGTCTGATAATTTTATTTGCATCTACTGGGACACCATTCTGCAACTTTTGATGGTTAATAAGTCAAATGAATTCTATAAAAGCTTAATGACACTAACATGCAATCATTAAAATTTAAGTTCCCAGAGGCTGAGAAATTTTTCCGTAGGGCGTAGCTTAGACACAACTGTCAATTTGACAGATAATTTTCTGAAATAAGCTAGGACATGATTTTTTCTTTCATAGCCTCCTGGGAACTTAAATTTAAATGATCGCATGTTACAACTAGGAAGTAAAGCCTATTGTGATAATAAAATTCAAAAATATTAAGCCATAAATCTAAATTACAAATACATAACACTAATAATTACTGAACTAATGTATGGCAAAGAAACATGAACATCAACAAAAACCAACAAAGATAAATTTCTCAGATGGGAAAGATGAATCGTAGAGTATTCAGCCCAGTTAAACAAGGAGAAGAGTGAACCATGAACTGGAAAAACTAAATGATCATATGAATATAGTAAAAATTATTAAAGCTGATTGCTTAAGATGGTATGAGCACATCATAAGAATGCTAGAAGATGAAATCTCAAGAAAAATATTGGAATGAAAACTGTTACAACAGAAGAAGAAAGACGGCAAGTTGACAATCCAAGATGATGTTATTGAAGATTTGAAAAATCATGAAAATCAAGAATAGTTACTGAAAATGCCAGAATAGACGAGTACAGAATAATTGAGCAAGCAAAAACTCACCTGGGGTTATAATAATGTACAAGTAAGTAAACAATATGCAAAGATATTGCTAAAGTAATAATAACTGTCAGATATTAAGGATAGTTAGGGAAAGTATGCAAAAAATGTGTAGTACATCTAAAAACATTATTTCACAAGAGTGATGCAGGATTTTTTCACAATGCTGTGTTTCATGTTACCAATAGAAAATGTTCAGGTAAGTTATTATCTTATAAACTGTGTTAATCTTATTTTAGATTATATTCCAACTTTTTATTGGTTTTTATTCAAACATAGGTTCATATTCCACTTTTGACTGAAATATTCCCTTCTATTTTGTATGGTTGACAAAAGTCTTCTTCTCCAAATTCATATCACATTTCCTGCACAAAATATGAGAAAAATAATGTAGAATATTGATATATGTATTATAAAAAAGTTATCAATAACAACGATGTACAGAACATAAATTATGAAAGTTTATTATTAATTGGAATTTTCTTTAAGTACATAGGTATTTAACATAAATTAAAATAAATTTGTAAAACAATAAATAACAAACAAACGAGCAACAAGTCCAAAACTGCACAATATTTCTAAGAAAATTTCACTCAATTTCATGATTTATAATTTATTTAGTCACAATTTTAGAGATTTTTCTAGAAATATATAGTTCGTAAATGCATTATTTAAGCCAGGAACGTGAACTTTTTAAGTAGTAGGTACATGTAGAGTTCTTGAATTACAGCAAAATCAGTTTATGAAGATTTAAGCTCGTATTTTTGATTTTATCTTTAACAATTACTTCAAAAATCAAATATAAAGGTAAAATTTTCTTAATGGAACAATTTTGGTAGTGATTAAGCATAATAGTAATCAAGTAAAATAGGCTTTTAAAGTAAAGCTTCACTCTTATGCAATATTCTACATTTATCTTAAACATGGATAAAAATATATTAAATATTTTTAAAAACACGATTACAATTGTGTAAAATTAGTTTCTATTGCGCAATTTCAAACTTCCATTATTTTATAATTAAATAATTATATGTAAAATTATAAAATTAATAACCTTAATTTAATATAAGCCAATATCAATAATTTAAGTATATCAGAATCTTCCAAGCTCACAATTTATTATAAAATCTGCATGACTAGTCATTATAATACCGTTAAGCTTCTTTAAAAATAAATTAAAAAACTTCTTATAAAATATAAATAAAAGACATTTACTATAAAGCTCGTACACTTAAATGCTGCCAATTACCCTGAAAAATATTGTTACATTAAAAACTACTATGTTAAATTCAAAGCAATATACATACAGTTATCCCTAAGTTCCATCCAGTTCCAGCAGGATTCTCAGGACAAATACCATGTCGTTTCATAGCTACACCGCCATCAGTAACTGCCCAAACTTGTGTTTTTCCAACACTTACTTGTTTAAAACCACTGGTATTTGAAGCTGAACCTTAAATAATTACATATTGTTCGATACAGTAAGACAATATATAATTGAGATAACTTACTTAGGACAGGAGGATCTGCAGTAATACAATGCCAGGATGTACCTTCTGGAAAAACATGACTGACCTCCTTTCGAACATATAATCTACCCATATTGTCAACTGCCCACACACCAATCTGACCAACAGAGATCTGTTTCAATTGTGCACCACTGGGTGGTTCTACACATGCCCAAGAATCACCATCTAATTTATCTGACCGAATGCCTACTCGCCAATAGGCACATCCATTTTTTCCTATCGCCCATACTTGGTTGTATGGCCCACAACTTATACTACTTAAAGCTTGATCAGAATTAACATGTTCCCAAACAGTACCCTAAGAAGTGAAATGGAATTGAAGCTTCTGCACATAATTATATTTATCTGGCTAAAATTAACAAAAGAAAAGCTAATAATTACCATTGGATTTGATTGCGAAACTCCTACACGGATCATGGCTTGTCCACCAGATGCAAGAGCCCATACAGAAATTGCACAATCAGCAGAACTATCTACTGGTTCCAATGATACATCTAACAATTTGGTATGTCCCAATTCTTGCCAAGGTCCTGTTGTAGCTATAGCACATCGACGGTACCATCTACGTCGACGTACATAATCTGTAAATTGTTTGTTTGCATGGTAATTAGATGGAAAATCCATAGCATACTGCCATCCTTCACGATCAACACCACCAGGCACATGAAAATCTATCAACCAATCTGATACCCATTGCCAATGCATAGAAAGTAACTTGACTTGATCTCTGGTACGTTTTTGTTTACCAGTTGCATCGCTCCACATGTGTCGATCAGTTGGTAAACCTACAATTATTAGAAACCACATCAATCAAGGAACAAACAGTCTTGTACTTTGAAATATTATGTACCAGTAGATGTGTATCCAGTAACGGGATTCCATCTTTGGTTTTCATAGACACGATAATCTTGTGAATCAGTCATTGGATTTACACTGTGACTATCTAAACTTCCATAAAAAGAACCACCCCAACCTCCATTGTACACCCAAGCAGTATGATCGTAACCAATTCCCCATGTTACTCCAGTTCGACAGCTTTCAATTCTTCTTAAATGTCCGCCTAATTGACGCCAGAACAAATCTTTTGGATCTAATATAGGCAAAGGGCTTTTGATTATCAATTTAAAAGGTTGAACTTTTCCCCACATTGTTAATACCGATGCAGCATATGGAGTCAGTCTATGCTTGTATATACAGTATGGCTTTTCATTAATATGAATTGAATAGCCTTCAGATGAGCAAATTAGTTTCAAAGTAAATTCTTGCCCCCGTTTAATAGGAATCTCATCATCTCTTTCTTCTTCACCCCATTTACCATCAATCATACTATTCCTAACAATAACGTCATCAGCAAATCGTGGATTAAAATGAAGATTAGTATTCTGTAATTCAGTATGTGCTTTATGTCGAAGCTTATAAGACGAATGTGCATCCAAATTAATTGCAATTCTGTCTGCATCATCTGCTATACATCCTGTTAGAATTAACTCTGAACCTGGAATACATCCTGCATGTAACAATAAGTTTAACGGAACTTGTTTGCCTGCTAAATCAATTTCTTGTATGTATATATTGTCTTGTTGTTGAGATGATTCAGTATCAAGACTGTTGCTTACAAATATATCACCCAGATTGGTTATAGCCCAAATACTTGTATCTTCTGGTTTTTCTAGAATAGATAGATATTCTGTTTTTATTTCCTGTTTTTATTATTATTACTCACAAATGCAACAACTATATTAGACATTCAAAATAAACTAAAATACCTGAAATATTGTGCACTTGAGAACAAACATTGGCTAAATGTGCTTGCCATTCTTCCATTTGAGTATCACTAGAAAATTGCAATCGCATATACGAGGGTGATAAATGTGGTGTATGTAAAGCTAAACGAGGACTTCCAGGTTCACTACAACATTGTACACAAGTCATATCGCTTATACTAAACTGATGCTGCAACAAAAGAGAATAAAAAAGAAAAATATCTCATAGATCATAGATTGAATCAATTTTATTTACCATTGTGGTAGCTCCATCAGGATTTAAAATTGTAAGTATTCCATTAGTATGAACCCATTCTAATTGCAAAATGCATTCTGCAAATGCAGGAGTATTCAAACTAACCCTTGCTTCCCCAGAATGTGTCCATGAAGTTGTATCAATAGCTAAATGGTAATTCGAGTAAAGTGCTTGTGTTGGTAAACGAGTTCGAAGATCTTCCAATATCTTTAGGCGCCACGGTTGCTCCAACTCTGCTTGATGTAAAGATCCAGCTTCTACAAACCAATTAGGTAGCTGGGCAGGATCTACAGTACAGGCACCTGCCTCTACCCAAGCCCATGATGCCTCACATTCTGCCCAACAAAGTTCCTCATCTTCTGCATAAAATAAACTGGAATTACCAGAATCCTCTGCCTGCCATACACTATCATCGGTTTCGGGATGAGCTTCAGTGCCAACCACCGAGCCTACAGATCTTACTGGGCTCCAGGCTTTAGGATTCTTCAATTGTGCTTCAAAATGTTTTCCAGTAAGATCACCTACTGGTAGTGAAGTTGGAGCAGTTGGAGCTGAATGAGATTGTTCTTCCCATTCTGCTATTCCTGATGTTATTTCACTAATGCTGTGTGGCCGTTGATTCTATCATGAATATGACAAGACAATTCTCAGCCAATAAATTTTAACTTCCTAAATTATTACATATTATTAACCATTAAATACAAAATAAATACTTTCTTTCCATCAATTCTGTACACATAATTTATTAAAAATTGATAAAAACCTAACTTACCAAAGAATTACAACTGCGATGGAATTTATCCCGATTGAGACTTGCATTACTGCTGGTTCGACTAACTTGAAGTGGTGCATGCAGAGCTCTCCAACGTTTTCCAGTAAGATCGGCAGTAGATACGCCTGTGCGGAAATAGATTGCTCTGTCGTCTGCGCCCACGGCCCACACTTGATCATTTGCAGAAACAGAAACTAAAGACATTCGACCAACCATTTCCACCCAACCACATCCGGCAGCAAGTTCTTCACTTATTCCAGCTCCTTCTCCTTTAACTCCCTTTCTAAACCACACTTGTTTGTCTTGGGTCACAGCCCAAACAGCACAAGTACCTACTGAAACTTGAATTATACGCGAACTATCTACTGGTCCTCGAATTTCAACCCATGAGTCTCCAGATAAGGAATCCCTAGTTACACCTATACGAACTAAAGCTCTACCATCTAACAAAGCTGCCCATACTAATCCGGTTGGTCCTACACTTAGCTGATTGATTTCACAGCCTGGTGGTACTGGTATAGAGATCCATTTGGCACCTTCTGGAGATTTAGTAGTAACACCTGTTCTAAACATTACCTGTGAAAATTAGACATACAAATACCATAAATCTATAGCAAGAATTTAGAAGTTTATACCCTATTATGCGAAGTTACAGCCCAAACAAGCATAGTTCCAGGTTCTGCACCCATTACAGATTGACCCCCGACTGATATATCAATAAAAGGTTCCTAAAAACCAGTATCATATATATGCTAAATCTCATATAATATGAATCATAAAGTACCGTTGTAGCATCTTTATGTAAGGGTGCAATGGCACACCATGAATTCATTGCACTATATCGACGTGAACGAACCCACAATCGACGTCTCACACAACTTTTCCATTGCTTTTTGGGATAGTATTGTGCAGGAAAATCAACTGCATATGTCCAACCATTGTGGTCCAACGGTTGCCCAGCTAGTGTCAACTCAAGTTGCCAATCTCCTTCCCACTGCCATGCCATTGAAGGTAATCTAATCTTATCAATTGCACGATCAACTGTGCCATCAACTGAAGAAAAATGATAACGATCAGTTGGTAATAATCGTGAAGTAAAACCTTCAATAGGTATCCAGCGCTGAAAAACATACAGCCAATGATTTGAGACACGTTTCACTTTTATATTAGTGTTTATTCACCTCATTTTCATAAGATTCTTCTCGAACTCTGATTGGAATATCTAAACCGTGTACATAAACATAAACCTGATGATCTCCTCCTAACGCCCATAGAAAATAAGGTACTGCGGATAACTTTTTAAATTCTTGCCCCACATATGGTAATTCACGCCAAACGGAACCAGAAGTGGATAATGTATGAACTCGACCTTCATTATTAATTGCAAATAATAAGGAACTTGGCATCCCTTATCAATTTGAAATGGTAAAACTTAAAACCTAACATAAAGATAAAGCATGTAATA
>VTPC01006170.1:0-67698 GCA_011009095.1 Ignelater luminosus | reverse complement strand
AAAAATTTATTCATCTGTTAATTAAAGACAATCAATCATTTCAAAAATATTTTTTTAAGTTTTCTTAAAATAAACAGTTTTGACTACGCTGCTGCGATAAATTAAAACTGAATAACAAATAATAGCATACAACAAACGCTTTATAAGAAGAATGCTCACCTACCTTATGATAAAGTATACAAGGATTACAGGTGAGGTAAAATTATTTCTTTGTATGTTTTGCCGACATAAATAGGCCGCCAAGTTATAAAAAGAATTGTAGTGAAAAGAGTCACACACTAAAGAAGCAGGTACACACTCCATACAATAAACAGAAAAGATTCCGTTCAATATGAAAAAAATCTGAGGTAATTCTTATTAAATTCCAATAGCAAACAGGGTATTCATCTTTTTTTTTATAAAAAAAATTATAGCTTCTGTGTAAACTCAAGAAATTATCTATTATGCTTATGTATACTCAATTGCTAGAAAGATGTCGAACAGGAAATAATTATTAAGAATAGCATTGTAGCAAAAATAGGTCCTAACTTTATTTGCAGCAAAAACGGTAATGAAAGTTCATTTATGACTGTTGGCATATTATTGTAATAACTGAAATCTTGAAAGTATTTAAACAATAAGAATTTTTATTTTATTTCTTCACTTTGCAGAACTGCCGTATCAAATATATTAATAAAACTCAAAATAATCTACAGTTACAACTGACACGATTTTTATACTGCAGACACCTCCTTGTTTCGAAGGCTTCCACGCAACTATATTGTAGTGAATAATATTTTTTTAATTTCAAATATTGGAACTAGCTAAAAATGTGAAAATTATCAACTTATTTACTTCCACAGGATTTCCCACAGAGTACCACAGAATTTAAAGCAGTAGGAAGATGCAGAAGATCATAAGGCAACAAAATCTAACAGTGAGCTGTTTTTGATTATGAACTGTGATTTTCTTAACCTATGTTTCTTTGTCTTAAAAAATATACCGAAGGTTACCACTTCCTAAGTCTAAACCTAAGGCTTGACCAAAGTGCAATGATAGTTTGCGACCAGAAGAAGAAACACATGAGTTTCAAAAATAAAAACTAAAAACTCTAAAGAATACCAATTTATTTTACAAACGCATGCATTTTTTAAACGAATTAGCCATAATTTACTTTATTAGAGCTGTGGGAGCGTAGCCCGACCTTAGACCACCCCAGGTAGTCCATTAGAATTAGTAATCCGACTCATGTTTACATCTAGTTCTTTTAAGAAGGTTAATGAAAGACGAAGTCTGATTTTGGGCAACTGCAAATAGCCCGTTAAAAGTTACAGCTTGTCCCATGTTTCTATCGCGATATTTCAGATTGGCTAAACTCTTTCGTTTCTCCTACAGAAATAAATGAAATTTTAGGCTTTGATATTCCTAAAAGTAGCCCAAAAGCAACTTTTACCGATGCGAAAACAGCTTACCATTAAAATAAAATAAAAAATATTCATTGATCATGTTTTTCATTCACATATGTTAAAAATTTTTTTCAGTAGGTGTAAACATTAATAGAAAGAGAAGGTCCCACTTTGGCAAAATTGCTTACTGCGCTGTTCAATACGGCAAGAAACCGTCTAGGCTTCTTTTGATCTTCTCCGGCCAGACTTGGTGGGCGGATGTAAATACGATCAGATAGTATTGTCGGCGGTCGTAGTGTACTGACTAAGATATTTTCGTTAGCACCGTTAGCAGTAGAAGGAGTAGCATTGACGTTGCATTGATGGAGGGCCTTAGGGTGACAAAGGCACTGCGTTGGCTTGTGGATGACGTCCACTACAGAGACAACACATAAATTTAGACATGCATTAGTTGTTGCAGACGATGACGAAAAAGGAAGCTCGTTATGGTTACAAAAAATATCTAAGTGGCGGCCGGTAGCAGTGGTGGAAAGTTAACTTCGGGGCCGCGATGCTACTAAGTCTGCGTTCCAGGAACTGTTTGGAAAGCGGACACTCAGGAAGGTACGGAAAGGAAGCACAAGACACGAATAGTTCCACTCTTTTCTGAGGCAAAAACGTACATCGAACAGCTCACTAAAGAGAGGACTCCCGAATCTTTGCTATTCGAATGTCATGTCGAGCTTATGTTGTAAAACTTTATGACTTCTTTAAGTAATTGCTAGTCTCATGGATGCAAAAGAATTGTAAATTGATAGAATGAACGCAAGGCAAGTCGTTGTAGTTCTTGATTCCTAGGCGAATTTTATATTAAAAATATTTATTATCGGGGCAAACTTACATCCTGTAACCTTATTTGGTTACAAACCTGCAAGGAGAGAGCATTATAAGTTAACAAAACAGATAGTATCGTATTTACTTACAGACTGTCTTATCAATCGGTAACGTCAATTTGTTTTTTCAGATTATGAAAAATGTCAATTAACTGTTTGAGTCGAGAACGTACAGTATTTGTCAACAGTTATTAGTTAGGCTTATATAACGTAATTGTAATAATAGATTTGTTTGTATAATCTTATGTATTCAATTACTCCATCTATTTTCAGTTTGAACCGTAAGTAATAAAGAGGTTAGTAGAATTTTAGACAAATACGCTAATAAATATTCAAAAATTAAATATAATCTGATCCAATGCAAGTCCTTGCGAATGAGCATTGATAATTATATCAAATAAAAATTATAGCAGGTTGTAAGTTGTAGTCACCGGCGGTTTGTGGCGCAAAAATATAGGATCGCAGCAATTTATATATCATTATACACGATGACCGGTTTGCATTCAACTTGCAAACCATAGACGTCTTAAGGTACATATCGACTTTTCAAGAATGGTTAGCGTGACTGCTTCAAAGTATGTTTGGTTTGGCAAGTCTAAAAAACAAAAAATTCAATATTGTGATTGCACAACATGTCATTACATGTAGGCTCTTGAGACAACAACATTATAAAAAGCGCGAATCTTGTTTAACTAAAATACTTTGGAGTTTGTCCAAAAATTACAATAAAATGTAAATACTTACGCAAGTCTTCATTCATCAGTCTTACTCTAATGTTAGTTACTAATTATGCAGCATTATTTCTGTTATGCCCTAAAGTTGCTGTCTGGTGTTTCTAAGCTAATACACGTGTATAAAAACCGTTTCGATTAGTTTGAGGAACTTTGAATTGTGCTTCTGGTCTTTGCACTGCTAGGCTTTTCTGATTGTTTCCTAGCCTAGTTTTACTTAAAAACAATGAATCTTTCTGCCTTAGAATGATAAACTGTTCATGTTGGAATTTTTTTGAACCTACTTCAAACGACTCTCTCAAAGTAATTTTAAGAAAACTAAGAAGCTTTGGTCAAAAAACGACCTAATAACTTTAACAACTTTTGGGCAGATGTAGCTCCTTCGTTTCTATCTCACTACAACAAAAAAAATAAAATAATGTCATGCCTAATATGATGACATTTTAGTTGAGACATAGTTGTTAGAAATGTAACGGCCGTTAGAGCTGAATTGGTAGATTTTCAATTTTACAAGATTTCTGGGGTGGGGGGGGGGTTATCTAATACGCAAGCAGAAATGTAAACTTTGAATATATAAAATAAAGATTTTGGAATCATGAATACATACATCTTGAAGTGTCTTCGTATTACATAACAACGTTATGTATTTACGTGTTACATCGGTCTAGGTAGCGTACAGAGAGGTCGATTGTGAGGTTAATTGTAATTTGTAAACATTCTTTTTATACTTGGTACTTGACATAGACATTATTAATGCTGTCAATACATTATTTTCTATAAAAAGTATGAATTTGTTTACATTTATACTTTGTTTTGTATTTTTTCTATCTGAATTAATTCACAAGCAGAACAACTGATACACGTTTAGAATGAGCGGATCACTCTATACATATCTTTCAAATGCCATACCGAATCTTGCAACAGAAAAAGAACGAGTAAGACAAATCTAAAACAAGTTGATAAATTATTAAATTTGATATATAAAAGATAAATCGAACAACAAAGAATTAAATATTTTCATAGCATAACCTTTCTGCCATGTTGAAGAAATTCAGGAAGACTTTAATAATTAGACATACTATTTCTCTTTTTTTTATAATACGAATGTTGTAGCAACTATAGAAGTTTAGCGGCGGTCGGTTCATTAAAGAAAGTGTCGCTCGTCTAGAACGATGATGGATGACGTATGATTATCTGGATATCGCTATGAGCATCGCACTTGTATCGATGTCCTGGTGGTCTTCCTTGTAAAACTTGGCGGTTTATTATTTTCTTTAAAGTAAAAATTTGATGTTTGTTTTTTATTATTATTAAATTAAAGTGTGCATATAAAAAATAAAAAACAATCTTTTGTTTCGTAAAGTAATAACGTTATTATTGTCAACTTTTCTTGATTTTCAGTTTTTTCATGTCAAACAAGGCATCGGAACATGTTAGCTATTTCTTGCGTATAATAAAGGTATAAAGGAAGTCTTTTCATGTTAATTACAACGTTCACCCTTTTTATACGTCTGAGTGTATTAAAAACAAGTTAACATAAATATCACCATACAAACCTCGTGTTGCTGTGTAATTATACTTCATTAGTATATTACGAGTAGATAAATTATAAAACAGATTAATATTACTTGCTTTAGAAATGTGGAGATATCGAGAAAATTAAAGTGAATCAGTAGAAAATTAACAAGAGTTGAAAATATCCTTCATGTTAAACACATACAGTAATTCAAGAAAGTAATGTTTCAATTACAGATAAATACATAGAGATACTGATTTTAGCTATAAAAACTTCTTCTGTTATAGGAAAGAAACTGGAAGTTCTATAAGTTGTTTTTATTAATTGAAATCAAGACATTACTTTTGTAGATTTCTGTACATAGTACATGCAATCTTTTATTTTTTTACGGTAGCTGCCGTATCCTACACTAATTACCACTTTTCGAATAAGCAGATACCTACTAATACCATAACATATGCCATCTGATAGATTTTGTATAAAAACACTTGCAATTAGCTAGGATAAGGTAATAGTAGTAAAGTAATAGAGTAGCGTGTGAATATAAGGCAGATAGACATATCAATATTAATTAAATATCAGAGCAGGCTTGTTGAAATCTGTTTATTAAATTTGCTGACTTAAAAAGTATAGTTGGCCCAAGTGGTCTCAATCATTAACCCAAAAAAGCTCATTAATTCAAAAGAGACAGATAGACTCTTCTGGCTTAGAATAAAACTCAAAATAAAAACAAGAGGCTGAACAAAATTCTCACTATAATTAAAATCTTAACCGTATTTACCAGAAATTAGAACTTGCAAGTAATTAAATGTAGTAATAACAAGGTGACGTCTACTTTATAGTTTAGGCCGCAGCTTGCTACTCCTGAAGCTAAATATTATAGTCTGCAATGGCCAACAAGCTAAGTTCAAAATTACTGTAAAGCAACACAGCCCTTTTTTATGTTTCACGTGCAACAAAGCAATGACTAAAAAAATCACATGCCCAATTGCCCCAATTGCCAAATCTAAGCATTATCCAAAATATTCGAAGAAGTTTAGGAAATGAAATTTACAAAAATGGAGATCGATTGGATAATCAGCATAAACATAGTAAGGTTATTTCAGAGTTCTGAGAAGTTACCTTCCAATAATTGGGCACATGGGACCATCGTATGCTAGATTTCATTTTCCTCTAACAAAAGTCACAGTGATGACTTTACTATACGCAGTTATTAAATTACTGAACCTACAGTATAACTCTATTGTACGGTGTTGTAGTAGAGATATAGCTTATCAATTAGGGAAACCTCTTACCTTTTAAGTTAAACATCTTGTTGGTCATATGAAAATTTTTCTCAAGCAAGCAAGTGAATAAAGGTTAAAAACAGCCGAAGGGGAAAGACTGTTTAGAAATTATTTTCTTCAGTCTTCAGAATCATAAGTAGAACAGCGCGTAGCAATGGCCAGATGTTGAATAATGAGATGATGAGGATGGATGAGTAAACCACACAAAGCGGATGGCACAAAATCAATCACCGGTTATGGTTCGCACCTCAGTGACATCGTTGTGCGGTCAATCTTGTATAGTGACTGAATGATAAATGAGAAGATGAATCGAGCAGGAAATAGAAAAGTCTTTGTCAGATGATAAAAGAACCGTAGTCTTAATAAACGTAAATAAGGGACGTGAATAACGCCTGGAACGTAGTTTTAAGAATTCTTAGTGTCGTAGGGAGTGTAATGCCGAAAGACATTTAGATAGCGCTACAGGATTGTGACCGTTAGGACAAATCTCGACAATGTTGAAGTCCTGGACAATGGTAATAAAAAAACAGTATTTTAGTTTTCAGGACTTTGGCTTGCGTGTCTCGCCTCTCAATGATCCATTACAGAACCAAGCTGAAGAACGCGGACAGTTTGGTAGGCCAGCTGTAGACTACTAGTTCGAATATTTCAAAGTAATTAACTGAAATGAGTTTTGTTAACTGTGTCAACTTATTTGCCGTTTGTTATTGTTTATGATACTGTGTAGACAAGGTCAGTGATGGGTGATGGTATTATGCTGATAATTAGTCGGAGGTTGTTTGTGATGTCAGGAAAGATGAATCGATTCTGAGGTTTAAAATAAGCTGACATTGGGGTTGCTGGAAGTTTGCGTATATATAAAACTTGTTTTGGAGTTGCTTTCCGGATGAAAGAAACCTTCTATAGAAACTCTGGTGGAATTGTTTCTATAAATAAAGGATCAATGAAAAAAACACGTAGAATTAAACTTTAAAATAGGTTACTCTTGAACTACTAAAACTGCCATGTCATTGGGATTATTATAATTCGGTTACTTTCAGTTGACCTAACATTGTATTATTAAATATAATAATTGAAAGTCCGGCTCAAAGTACCAATGTTTAAAGTATTATTCTGAACGCTTAATTACAGTGCAGCTGAATACGTATCTAGGTAAGCACATTAAAAGTTAATTTACAGTATTGGGGTCTGTATCGAACCAAGCCATACACGTCTATGAGTTTTCTTTAAGATTAACTATTGGGCAGTCTAAAGTAACATCGGCGTTTAGATTAATTAACTCTTTTTAGCTTTTAATTCTAGATACTTTTAGTTTCTCTGCTACAATTATAGTTGCGTGAAATGTAAATGTGAATCCATATCATTAATTTGACTAGAGTTCAGGATAAGGTTAATTAGTCCCTGTTTTTTTTGAAGACAGTTCTGTTAAGTGAGTTTTGTGTCAAAATAATGTAGACATAGAATCATAGAGTCTCGGGGTACATCCACAATAGATATTGAAGAATGAATACTAACTCCGTATAGCAACATAGTCAATTAAATATCAGCTTTTCCTTGTAGATATATCAGAAAGACCTCATAACTTGCTGCTTACCGTGCCAAAAAAATTTACTTTGACTACTTCTTTGCTCTCTATTTTACATAAAAATTACTTCATAAAGAAACTATTGGATAAATAAATCACATTGAAACAACTTCATTTGCTTGTTATTACTTGCATCTATAGCATCAAGACCTAAAGTCATATGACTCAGTGGAATTCTTGTACGTACTTACCTAATTTATGCTAGAATCTTGCTCAATCGAAAGTATTTCTTTATCTGAAAAGAAGGTATTCTATCTTCATCATCATTTGAATTAGAAATATGTCTAAAGCACAATATTTTCTAAATCACTTGGTAATGACTTTTCATATTAGTTGTTTTGTTAAATTAAGAAATATTTCAACCTGAAACATGGATTTTCCAATTTTCTGAATTGTGATGCTCCGGTTCAATACACTAATAGATAGTCAGATTTCAATTTGGTATTGAAATTCTTGTATTCATTTAGTTGATACAGGTATACTTACCTTTATTTTAATGATTTCATTCGAAGAGGAATGGTTAGGTACCAGAAAATAGAATCAATTTAGTGTATATTGGGCGAACGATAATAAGCTTTCTGTTAATTTGAAACGATTAAAGCAACAACAAACATTTTTTATAATTAAATAAACTCTCATTAAAGCCTTGAATGCCTGTTAATACTAATAAATATTCAAAACGCAAAAAATAAATTAATATTTCTACCAACAATTGAACAGAAAACTCCAAATCAATAAAAAACTGGTACATTTTTGTTCTATTGAAAATTTATTTTTAAAGAAATGAATAGCGTATAATTTTCAATGGGTATAATAAAATATCTTTGGCGGGTAACTATAATTCATATAGAAGAATAATAAAAGCAGAAGAAAATGTGTGTGTAGAAGCCAGTAGCCAGCAACCACCATTGAAGATCAAAGAAGCGGTCATCGTTCAAGAAAGCCGGTGACTGTTGGAATTTCTCGTCTTATTATATAAAACATGAATGCCTTTCAAAGAATACAGTCACATGTAAAATTCAATTAGACTAAATACAAACAAACTTCTATATTAAGTAAATATTATAGTATCATTTCCTGTATTTCAAAGATGAAACCAGGATATACTTTACTTAGTATCTAACGTATCAATGATCTAATAGGAAACCATCCTGGCTAAATTTGCTCGAACTTATTGCAAGTCATTAATGAAAGGAATTAATACAGTTATATGACAGAGTAGAGTAGAGACGATTCATAATGACATTAATAAAATTTTTAAGCTTATCTTAATTCTATTGAATTTATCTACTCGATTGATAAAAAAATTAAATTGATTACAAATTAAGCACGATAATGGTAGTGTAATTTGTTTAAATTTCATTTCCTTGATTTGTTTTGATAAATTAATCAACAGTGCAAAATTTATTAGTTTAAATCTCTAATTTGAACCCAAGAAGATCAATTTCATAAAAATAAAACAGTTATACTACACTGTAATAGCTTTAAAAGACAAATGCAGCAATTTTAACCTTTTGTTTAGTAAAAGTCTTATTTTTTTCTTTTCAATTTTTTTGTTTTGACATTTTGTTATAACAATCTTACATACACTGTAACGACACTTTATCGATTTGAATGTTTTCAAATGTTTTAGAAGAGTGAACAAATGAAAATATAAATCAATAAAATAATCTTTGTAATATCTTAACCTCTTGTGTAAGCCTTAAATCTTATTATTAGTTTTTGTTGCTTTTTATTTAACTTATTTTAAGGAATGATGTTTTTTGCAAATTTCAGAATGTCCAACGCATTATTAGAGTGTTAATGTTAATGTTAATGTACAAAAAACATAAATCTTAAATATGTTTGCATTCATAGCGCAATCTCTTGTTTTTTGCCTTTAAAATACTAATCTGAATGTTATTTTAGTGCATCTTCCTATAACTTTGGTTATTTCCTTAGTTTTATTGTGTTAAAAAAACTATAATCTTGAAGATTGCTTAACCTTGTGTTGCAAAACTTCCAACTTTATGTTTAATAAATGATGAAATTATACTTACCGTCTTGAGTTTATTCTCGTAAAGCTGCCATCTTTTCGATTTACTATTCATACATTAAATAACATAATGATTTATTAATTCAGTTAAAGTATTTCAACTAAAGGTTGAACACGCCAAAATGTGGTCACTTAAAATTTTATTTTATAAAAAAAGAAGTTATTATTTGAACAAAAACAAGAGATACTTTATTTATTTATGATGTCTTTTACATGTGAACAATATTTGTTTAATCTAATTTACCAGCATACGCCACAGAACGTACTTTACGTCGTATACGACTCATTCGGGTTTGCACGTCCTCATCGCTGACTCTTTTTGTAGCCCACGACCAGGATTTCTGTAGGTCAGCCACGGAATTTGCTTCTCCACCTTTCTTTTTTAAGATGTATTTCATTATAGACCAATACCCTTCGATTGGTCGAAGTTCAGGACTGTTGGGGGGATTGCAGTCTTTGGGAACTACAACAACTCCATTTGATCATACAACTCTTTCACTGATTTAGCATAGTGGCAACTGGCTAAATCTGACCAAAACAATGGTTATGACTTATGCTCTTGTAGAAAAGGCAGAAGCCGCTTTTGCAAGCAGTCCGTTTTGTAAATTTCCTGGTTTATTGTTCCCGTGGTGATGAATGACCGACTTCTTTTTCCACAGCTACAAATAGCTTGCCAAAGTAAGTATTTTCTTGGATACTTGGACCTTTTTTTAAGTTTACAATCTTCTGGAGCATCTTCACGACTTTTGCTGGTGCAAAACTCGTGACTCGGAATTTGCTTTGATATAAGTTTCGTCATCCATCACCATGCATTCATATCTTGTTAAAAAATTTTTGTGCAATTTTGTCGATCTACGTTTTGGCAGTTAAATTCTGTTTAGCATTACGATCGGGTGCGACTTTTGCCTTATAACTTTTTAAACTAGCTCTACTCTTAACTTTTTGTACATATGATTGGTACATTTTTATCTTTTTAGTCACATCACGCGATGACAACTTGGGATTGAATACAAAAAGCTGTAATACGCGTTGTTTCTTCTTTTTGTCCTTCACTCCTTGTTTTCCTCCGCTTCTTGCTTTCTTTCCACTGTTAAACGGTCTCGGAACTTTTTTAAAGCAGAACAAGCAGTTGATTGAGGATAATTTAACTTTTTTGTTAGTGCTTTGTAACTCAATAGAAGATTTTTAGTGTTTTCGTGCAAGATAATTTCACGTAGCTGCAGTTGACGGCTTGCCATGTTAACAATGAATGAACAACAAAAAATATCAATTGTCACATTTTGTTTCTATGGCTACTAGATATGTTTTGTCAAAATAAAAAGCAACCTATGTCTCTTATCTTAGCACTAGTAAGTTCTAATTCGTGCCCAGGTTTTGGCGTGTTCAACCTTTATCCATAAGTTCAGCTGTTATGTATTTGTTTTTGTATTGATAGCTACATAAACACACAAGAAACTTCCATATGAATACATGTCGCACGTGTAAGATGGTTACAGTCAATATTTAATAACAACTGTATTTGTGACAATACACTTATTGTTCACCAGTTGGCACTTCTTTATACGCTCAAAGTTATATTCAATCAACGAAATCATGAAACCTTTAACAGTCTTACGAAACCTGCTGAACGAAGTTAGTTCACAAGCTTTCCTTATCACTCTTCCTTGTAAGAAATGTTAAGCATCTTGTAATTCTTCTTCTTATTCTACGTAAATTTATAATTTTGTAATCATTAATTGATATCTCAGAAACAGTTGAATCAACAATCTTTTTAATAATGAAAAAATTGAAAACTGTTACCTAATCTTTTTAAATGTAAAACTCTAACAGCCGGCTTCTCCAACAAATCTTAAGTTCGATTTGAAACTTAAGCTGAAAGTAAGTCCTAAGTGTGACTTAGATTGTTTACACTACATTTAAACTGCGTCTTACATATCTTAAGCAGAGCTTACATTTTAGTTTTTCCTCGATAAGATGTTAAGATATAAAATCTAATTGAACATTGAGTTTTGGCAAATATAAATGATCTGGAATTTATAGACCTTGTCGATGATGTTGATATTATAATTAATACATAGTGATACTTTCTTCCAAATTTGGGAGTTCAGATATTTACTGTCAGCTCCATTAACTAAGTAAGAAGCAGCAATATGACTACTTGTTGAATTAAAATTTCTTCTAATGAAGAAATACTTGAGATTTCGATAGCCTGAAAATAATATACAATTGTCTTTTACGAGTTATTCTGCTACATATAGTTAGTACTCAATAAAAGTAAAAGTTTCCAAAGCTAGAAAACATGAGACAAACAACTCCTGATCAAAATTATCTTCTAGTTCTGCGTAATACAAACTGATTTTTCACACAGTCCCTATAGATCTTGACCTTTGGTAAGATTGGCAGAAATTATTTTTGACTGAATGCTCAAAAGTTTCCAAGACACAAAGTTTGAAAACGACTAGCTTTTTTGGTTTGAACATCTTTTTGATTTTTAGGCAGATATCCCTAAACTAAGGAATGGATTGTCCTTAGCTGTTGGTAGTAGTGGGAGAGTGACTTTCAAATAATCCAGACACCACCGATTGTCTTGTTTTCTTGAAAGCACTCTATATGTCAGAAACGGAATGGGATTTTAGTTTCCAAGCCATCCGAGTACCCAGCAATCGTCATTTTCTGACAGGTGTTCTATACATCTCTGGAAGAGATTGTCGTCACAAGATGCAACTTTTGGTTGTTGATAGTGGTACGAAAGTGACTTAAAAGTGAGTCCAACACTGGTGATTTTCTGTGTTTTTTGCTTTGGAAGCAAAAAAAGCTGAATTTGTATTTAAATGCAGCCGATTTGAGAATATTAATGAAGTAGGTTGTTCGATAGAGGGCGAAGGAAACTGAAGGAAGCTTGAACAAAATACGATTCGTGTTTCAGTATAGTTGATCTAAGGCAATTAATGGAGTTAGTCGTTGGAAATTGAATTCTGACAACTTACAAAGCCACTACCAACAAACCAAGTTCTATCTCTGTGCACTATCTGTAAACAAAAAAAAAGAAAAACGATGGATGACATCCAAATGCTTTAAAAGCCATCTTTCTATCTCAATCCAATTTGGTATCCGGTGTCCTGATAGTTTGAAAGTCATTCCCCTACCATTAACGAAAGCAAAGTTCCATCTCGACACGACAATCCGCTTTTGAGATGTGGAATATCGTATTTCAAAGAGGTGCAGCAAAAAAAACTTACTCATTTTCAATTTTCGTGCTTGTGGAGGCTTTTGGTCAGTGTGGGGTCCTTTCGGAAAGTTTTCGTCCTTGTATACCACTTAATGTTGTTGGAACTCAACGAAATCTTGTTATTGTTAACTTTGATAGCTTTGATAAATTAGTCCCAAATGTGATACTGTTGGTGCTAATAAGAAACGTAACTATAACCCATTTTTTTTGTCAGAAAAAGGCAACCGTAATTATAGCGTTTGAAATTCAATATTTTGATTTATGTAATCTACTTTAAATGTGTTTCCTATTGACGAATGACTGAAATTGGTATCTATTGACTTGCGTATATGAATTTATATATTCTGCACCTCTTTGGGAAAAACCCCGTCGGTAACCATAAATCGACTAATAAGATGAACTCATAGCAACAACTGAAAAAGTAAATTTTAGACAAACACAGATGTGTAAAGAGAGACGTTGTAAGGAAGGTTAACCAGTTTGCAAATTAAGCATTGCGTTTTGATTGGCAATCCTTCTTAACTTATTCCGGTTGTGTCGAAAGAGTCTATCAAGGTAGGGAGTAGAACCGATCTAAGAAAAGAAACTTTTGGTCATAACTCATATAATGGGAAAAATTGTAAAATGTTAGTACAGACTTTAATGATTGATAATGAACAAGTAAAAGATAAAAAAAGTATCTAGGCAAGTAATCTAAAAAGAGAGCTAATGATAGATGCTTCGCAGTGCTAAAACAGAATCGTGAACGACTCTTTGGGTATGAACTTCCTCTCTCGACAACAAATCAGAACTCTACCGGGATAAGTCCAAAAGCTGGTAAATACATTCGTGAGACATAATCATTAGCTAGGCAAATAGATAAATGGTTGCAGAATATCATCGAAGAAAACAAGAGAAACTAGAGAAAGCTATAGTCTTGGTTCTGAGTTTCCAGGTTTATACTTGGAGTTAAAAAAGAGAAAACCATTTTGAAATCAGGCGTGTTCAAGTAAGGTAAGTATCTATGCATTTCATATTTTAGTACTGGAAGATCAATGCTAAAGATATGCTGCCGTCCATGTTTAATCAAAGACAGGGATTCTCTGAAAAGGATGAATGCAAGAAGAGTGTTGATAAACCGAAGAAAACATTTCAGAAAACAAGCACATTACGTTTCCACAATGCACTGCTTTAAGTTTCAACAGTCTTTTGGCTAGATCTGCAGTCTGACTAGTTATACTTAATTATTGGCAGAATTTTCTCTATAAGACTAGCTTTGGCTTTGTATGTGTTGAAGACCTGCAAAGGCAACAGATGATGAAATGTTCTAGCAAGATGTACTAATTAAAGAGTTTTGTTTTAGATCACAAAGTAAGTGAAGGGCGTATAACCATAGAAACGTAAGTAAAACCAGACTAAGATCCAATTTTGAAATAAAACCTGTTAGTGTAAAATGGGACACAGAAAAAATTGGAGTCACTTCCAAAAAAAACTTGCACAAAATCTTCAGTTGAGAAACTTATGATTCGGGACATGCAAGGTATTCTTCCACTTGAATACATGTCTAAAGGTATTCAAAGGCTTGAGGTAACACGGTTAAAAAATTAAACAACGCTGTTGACGAAAGGTGCCCAAATTTAATGTAAGATGACAATGTGAATTGTGACAGTGCACAAACTCCGTGCTATAGCATTTGGAATTTGGCCCTGTCTGTCTTCTGTCTGTTTAGAAATTTAAAAAGGAGCCGTAGAGAACGACCGGCGCTTTAAAACAACTAATAATAATTTTAAAAAGCCACCAAGAACTATTTTGATAGTCAAGCAAGAACCTTTTTTCTGGAGAAATTGTTTTCTTAATTAGGTAGATAATAGTTACAATCAAGATACCAAATGGTTCTTACCTTTGTTTGTTTGGCCATAAATTAAATTTTATATTTTATATAGCCTATAATTAAACCACTTTTAAATAATCCCAATTAATTTATTTATTGCATAATTTAATATTGAAACAGTATTATTAATAATAATAATCATTAAATCAGAAAAAAGGTAGACAGCGGCATTCTTTGCATCAAAACTCGCAGGTGACACTATAACACTCAGATTGCTGTTGAAATATCAGTCTGCACCCATAAAAGCAACCCTTTTTTTATCAAAACCATAGTATGCTGCGTGTGTGTGTACCTGATATAACTTAATAACCTGCGGCTTTAGGCGGTTCATCCTTCGTCTATCAAAAGACTTCGGGATCCCAACTTATTGACATTTCTCTGTCCCAGGTTGATTTCTAACACAGATAGCGGCGTATGAAATTACCTGCTTACGATATAAAAAGGATTTAGTTTCATCCATCTTTTTGTTACTGCTAACTGTTTGGTTTTTAAAATCGGGATTGATTTACAGGCTTTATAAAATATGATATCATAGGGTAAATTAAAACGGAGAAAAAACTCTTTGAAGAAAATATTGTTTTAGAGAAGTAAATAAAAGGTAACATTTGGTAGCCGCCAAAGTCTAAATAACAAAGGAGAATTGGGTAGAATTTATGTTGACAAACAGGAAGAAACTACTTGTGGGGTATGTATACTGATGTTTAAGCTCACATCCTAAGGGATGGTATATTAAGAGATTTTCCTATATTTGGGGTGGTATTGTGGTATTGACCGAAAGGGAGGTGCAATTACCCTCTACACAATGCAGACAATACTCGTTTAAGTACATGCTAACAGTTTTGCTTGTTGGACAAAACAAAATTCAAGTATATTCAGTGGTTGCCAAAAGTTCTTTTAGGATTTATTAATGTAATTAAGTAGTATAGTGCTCAGTGTTAAATACTTTAAGCAACGAACATTTGATGAAATTCCTGATTTCTAAAATAGTTTTATAAGCCTAGACGATTTTTATTTTGTAGCTTAACTATGTAATAATAATGGAAATATCGAGAATCTCTGAGAGATATTTAAAAAAATAATCCTTAAACTATCGGTATCTATTCTTTTGAAATACTTCTTTAAATCCTGATAAGCTGCAAGCGATCTTTTCGGTTCTAAAGCCATCACTGCTGGCTGGCACTGGAGATACCTGCTATGTAATCCTTATAATGTAAAATCCTCGTCCCTTTCTTTGGCTTAGTAAAAGTTTCATCCTTCTACTGGAAAATATTAGCAGCTTTCAAAATGCCGATGATTTTATTTTTTACATACTAAAATTGAATCTTACCAAATAATATATGAAACAAGCAGTTGATAATATTGTATATACTTGTTATCTTGTTATATTATTTACAAAAATAATATTTCTTGTTATACTCGTATTGTTCGTGTGTGGGCTATAATATTTTATCGTGTTATGAGTTACGTAATCAAAAATTAGCCTTCTATAGAGGGCGACACCCTTAACATAGTCATCCCCTCGTGTTTGCGTTATTTGTAACGAATCGTTCAGAATACAGTGATGATGAATGAGGGTGTTTTGATCCGACACACTCTTAAAGTTACATGCTTTGTAAGTACCTAAAACGTTATTATGAATATTATTAATGACAAATGTAAATTTATAATAAAAGCGGTATAAGGGTAAGTAAGAATAAAAATAAATACTTTTATACTATAAATTCAGTAAATTTTCTTCATATCTTCTAAAAAGCAAATCTTGTTTGCAGCTTGCTCTATCAGGTTAAAAAAATCGAAATACTCTCGAAATCCATTTTAGACCCAAAAGGGATCGATTTCTGAGTTTGGTTTTGATATTAAAATTCTTATTGTCATTTAGAGAACACTCCATGATAATATGGTTATTATAAACATGTTGGTATAAATATATAATAGGAGTAATAATTTTAGCACATATTTAAAAATTTAGTTTTGTAATTTACATTTAGAATAAAATCTTAAAGTCGTATATGGAATTGTTAACAAGTTTTGAAACGTAAGAAACATCCTTAACAATACACACATCACAGTTCTGCAGCAATGAAATTAAGCTTGGATTGCAGTGTTATAATTAGAGCTGGGCAAATGCAGTGTTTGCCTATAATGCACTTATTTTTAGTATGTAAGCTCATCTAATTGTAAACTTTTGTCTTCCCCATTGCCATAAATCTTCTCTCCAATACTTTCTAGAGAAATTCTCGAAATTCCTTACATTTGGTTTGTAATCGTCCAACCAAAAGGCTATTAAATAAGTATAATGAGAGAACTAAGTATAACTATTGTTGTTCACGTCTTGACATTTAAAATAGCAGCGTTCAGATATAAACTAAAAGCTTTCTTTGAAACGCGTTGACATCAAAAACACTAAAAGACCTTAATAAATAAAGATAACAATACTGATGGTAATACCAATTGTAAGCAAACTTTGGATTTGGATTTGATGTATAAATACAAATACATAAGAATAAAGGAGAAGAAATGATATTTTACATGAATGGAAACTCCTCAAAAGAAATTACTCTCTGCCTATTTTGTTAAAAAAACTTTAACAAGTAATAGAACAATATTTTTCAATTTTCTGGAATTCCGTACTGCGTGACCGGTGCCTTTTTCAGAAGATAATTTTTATTTTACTAACTTATTTAGGCACAGAGATTTATTCCATTATAATTGCTTTCGAGTATGCCTAAACAATTGGTGTCATAAGTGATCTTTCTTTATCCTAGTGACATTACTACAATGGACCAGCTATTCATTGTATTTTAAATGGTAAATCGTTCTGATATATAGAATATATTACTGAATTTTTATGGCGTATCTTAATGCATATTTTAACTTTTCTATGCATAGTTGTCCAGTCCTATTGATAATAAAGTAATATTTGATTAAATCTAAATATGGTATGGTTACCTATAAATAGCTATATGTTCTCATTTTTAGACGTCATACAATCGCAAAAACTCTTTGAAAGTACCACAACTCGTAAATTGGCCAAAATGATCTTTTGCTGATATTTAAGCACCGACAAGTAATTTCTGATCAAATCGATTGGAACTTGCAACTAAATGTTAAAGCAAGTTGGTGCTGAGCGTTTTTTATTGGAAGCATTTGAAAGAATCAGCTGCTACGTGCTTTCAAATTAAAAGACTTAAGCTATTCCCGAGTTACTATAGGTCTATCGAACACTCGGGAATTCTTTGCGTGCTAAAACGAACTTATGTACTATTTGAAAAATTGAGCAAGAAAACAACTATTAGAGAAAGCTTATAGGACTATCAACAAATTCTACCAAGTTAATTATAACCTTGCGTTATGAAACTAAATTGAGTTGCCATTTTTTTATTGAGTCTTGAGTTATCTGTTTCTTCAGAATTTCTCTAATTTGAGAATTTATTTCCAAGATCCAAAAGATTGAATTTCCAGACAAAATTTTGCTAGATCATTATCAATTTTTCACTGAAAGATCCACTGTCACATCTTTAGGATAATATAGGTAATGTTTGTAAGTCACTAGATTAAACGAGGATTATTTTGATTTAAAGCCTTAATTCTTTTCCTTTAGGTATACATACTTACCGACAAAAAAATTAAAATTTCTTGTCTCAGCGAAATAATTATAGTACAGTGAAACCTCTCTTTAAGGGTAACCCTCTAATACGGACACCCCTGATAGTGGGTACTTCTTTACAGTCCAAAATACAGAACAGAAAAACTAGTAATGAGCATAATCTAATGATTTTACTAATTGAGAGATGAGCAACTGAGATATTGAAATAATCAAATAATTCATTTGCAATACTTTTCTTCCGTACCGTTATTATTGCTTTATACCCGGATCATAAAATATAATTTGTAATTTCAAAAGAGCCTCTTTTAACAGTTTAGTGCTGAGGATATTCCACATTTTAAACATGTTTTAGGAAAGCTTTGAGTGATTTATTTGTTGTTTCTAAATATGTACAGGATATTGTCTTTTAGTTCAATACAATACTTCAATTTGTTTTCGAAATAGTCTTGATGCTTATGCTTTTGATGTATGTTCTTAAATATATTGGTATTTTCAAATTGCAATACAATAGAATAATAAGAATAACAGTAAGCCCTTAGTAATATTTCAGGTACTTCAGGTACATGATTAAGTACATACCTTGTATTTAAAATTTTCCTTTCCTTCTTAGCAGACCCAGCTGGAATTGTAGAAATAGCATCTCGTACGAATATGTTGAGTTTAACGAAAAAAGCTGAACTAATCAATTGTGTTAAATAACATAAGTGCAGTGTCCAAAAAGTCAGTAAAAAGTTTACCTATTGTAAGTAATACATCGTGTGAATATAATTGTCGTATTGTGTTTTGTACTGTACTATTGTATAGCCAACAACGATCACTGTTACAGATACATTAGACAACTGTATTGTGATAAACAATATGTGTTCAAGAGTTCTAAATTCAATACAAGGACTGATTAAGACAAAAGCTTTTTTGTCGCAATCTCATCACGATGATGGTTAGTTATATTTGTTTCTTTCGGAACAGTTTTGCCTAAACAAAGGTATTGTAACATAATGTAGTACTACTATTATAGTTTTGTCTCTAGTAACTACTAACATTGGACTCAATCTCGATGCCTTCTCAATTTGTAATTACTGGAGTAATTAATAGTACATATTTATTTAATTTGACTTTCATCAATTAAACTTGCGTCTGAGCAATATTTACAGTTACATAGTACCTCTTAGCTGTAGGCAAACGTGCTAAGTTATCACAAATTTAAGGGATGCTGTTCGGTTAACTTTTCAATGGTATTACTGCTGTGGAGCATCAATGGTTTTTATAAACTATAAAGTATCTTCAATCACAAAAGAAAGAAGTAAGAGGAACTGACACGGAAAAACGTGAAGGCAAAATAGTGGACAACGTCAAAAGGACACAGTTGTTGCTAGAAGGATTTCCTTCGAACATAGTGTCAGATTCAATTCTACTTAAAGTTTTCTATTAAATGAATTTTAATCTTTATAGTATTTGAAATTTGAAAATCTCGGGGCTTACAAGATCTTTCTCTCTTTCCGGTACTGTATAAGTAAAATATCGTTTAATCAAAAATCTTGAGAATCTTCGAAATTTAATGAAACCTTCGAAAGTTTTGGTTAGCAAAAACTCAATTAGTTTTAGTCACCATCTCGCAGTTAGCTTTGTCTGAGATGATGAATCTCAACCAAAAAACAAAAAAACTTTCAGTTAAATTTCAGACAAAACTAAATCATTATATTATAAGTTTCTCTTCCGATTCAGTTTTCAAAACGCCGACGATATTACAGTTTGTTTTTTGTTAATTGGTGCTTTAAGAAAGAAACAAACTCAAGATTTCTGAAAGGGTTTTTGATTCTCCAATTGTTCTTTGACAGTAATGAATGTGAGTTCTTATCGTGCAATAATAAAGAAAAATTATTTAGATTTTTGATTTCTGTGAATAAAATTAAAATAAATTTTAAAGTGACTCTACCTAAAAGAATTTTACTTGTATATTTTAAAATTGGTCATGCATTTTCTTCTATAAACTCCACATGCAAACAAAGTTTAATCTTATCAGATTCCGTTAAAGAAATTGCATAATTTAATATTGCATTAAATTAAAACCTAAACAAAATCGAAACGTCTACAAAAAATTAAGAAAAAAGAAGACTAAATTAGGAACCACAAAAAAGGCAAAAAGGATCAGAGGATGGATAAAAACCCTTGTTTATCATTTCTTAATAATAACTAATCGATCATGTTGACACAAACGAGAGCCCTACTTTATGAATGAAATAACGACCAAGAAGAGAACAAGACAGGCCGCTTAAAGTATTCCTATCAGTAAAATCTATCTTGTTAATTAATTAGTATAATTGAAAACATCCTCGGCGCTAGGCGGTGCTGCTTTGCCCGAGCAGCTGTATCTTGTTTCAGCCATTTATTTCAGTCTTGTTATAAAAGCCGCACTCTCTGAAGCCGATTTTGCAAAGTTTAGTTTCAAACTTTAAATGGGGTTATTGTTTTTCAAGTACTTCCTGGAAGTTTAGGTCTTTTACGAAATACTGGTAATCGACTTGTTTTGCTTATTGTTTGTATATTCGTCGTTTAAGAAGAAGCTTTTTTACGTGTATAAGTAAACAGTATTGACTTTCTTGCAGGATTTCGTGTGGAAGAAGGTGAAGGTGGTCCCATATCATCTTGTCAGGATGCTCTCGCAGTTGAGATGTCACTCGATTCGATGTACAGCCGCAGGACATTGGATATGCAGACCGTGACGATCTAAAAGGCTTGAGACATTCACGAAGTTTTATATTAGTCTACTATGGCTAAAAATAAAACAGAACAAAAATATTTAGAAAAAAATTAAAAAGGAAATGTAATTCTAACATTTTTATCGAACTTGCTGGTATTGTGTCTGCAAGAATAAATATTTATAACTAAAGCTTGGATTTAATGCAAAATGCATTTTCTACGTATTTTAATGGGACGCACATGTTTGTTATTTTACGGCATATTTTATCAATTTTACAGCAAACTTTAATAATTTATCGACTTCAATAAATTTTCTTGGTAGGCATGGGCATAAAAATTCTCTTTTGGAGAAAAATATACTTTATAGATTTGTGGGTGCTAAATTCGAATTCGACAAAAATTTAATTACCATCGACTTATACCAAAAATATTTATTTCTTGACAAGGCAGTTACGTGTACAAAAACTTCTCGACCGAGATTTCTGATACAATTGTTACTTCTATAATGTACGTCGGCACTAATCCCTCAATTCCTTAAAACCATAAATCTTAGTGTTCTGTGAAAAGACAATATACCTAAATAATAAGTTGCAATAAATAACATTTAAATAAATCTTTTAAATCTAGATATTATCCTATTATGTTCAGTTTGTGTTTGAAATGTTTCAGAACTGCAGAGTAAAATAATTTAATAATAATTTGAGGTACTTTGTTTGAAACATGTTACACGTCGTAAAAGATAGAGAAGGTTTACAGGCTCTGTAATCTGCATAAAACTTTGACTCGAAAAATTTGTTGAGGGCTCTTGTTCCAAAACTGACTGGTTGCTCTACTTATGGTGGTCTGGCATAAACTTTGCAATCATGTGGATGACTGCTATGCTTGCATAACAAACATCGTAGGCATCACTATGAGATAAAAACGAAAGAGACCAGTATTTTTATGATAACACTAAACACCTGCAGAATATAATCTAAACTACAAATCGGAATCGAATTCCAAAAACACATTTCTGATCAACCAAAGAGAAATTAAAAATCTGATTCGATGAGTTAGACCTTCTAAAGGTCAAAGCTTTCGTTTTTATGAAAGATGCAGTTGCAGATTGAAAATCTTTACTAGCAGTATGGTGATCTATGGTAACAACATCCAAGAACCATAAGAAGAAGTTTCCAAACTCTCCTGGACAGTCTCCAAGATAAACTTAAAAGAAGTCTATTTACACAACGGTAGCAAATAACATTCAGCATCTATTGGAGAACATCATGATTCTACTTCAAAAGATTCTGTACTAGAAGTATCAGTGAAATGTACATACAGACTTAAAAGTAATTGCTTTGTTGACTGAGCTACAAGGAGAATGCACAAAACACCGCCACTATGTGGTGAAAACACGGTCTGATCGAATCGAATATATTCCTAGTGAGAACAATACAGGGTGATTTACAGCACGAGGCAAAAAATGAAAATTGTGGTTAGTATTAAAGTTGTAGCTCAAATATGCAATGACTTTTTTCCCATCGGGCTTCGTTTTTGAAATATCAAGGCAAAAAGCTTCCTGAACCAAATCTATTGGTTCTTGACAAGTATTATTTCTGTTTGTTGCGTTTACAGTGAAAATGCTTTAGAAAGTTGTCCGGAATGCCAAAGAAGATTCCCGAAGAGAAGTTTTATTTTTCGATGCATTTCAAGGACTGCGAGAATGTGAAATTGGCAATCCTTATATTGGCAATGTAAATCTACGCTACAACTTTGCAAAAAGAGTAAAAGTAATAATTGATGCAATGCTTGACGAAGCAGGTATTAGTACCAAAAGAATTGCAATTCGACTGCGAGATTATCAAAACTTCGTTTGGAAGACTTTAGTCAGAGAAAAGTTGTATCCTTATCATTAGCAGCGTGTCCAACACCTACATCTAAGAGATGAAGTAACAACAGCAGAGAATGGCATTTTCATTCCCAAGTATATACATTCGACTTTATGGTCTGACGTTTACCAAGATTGGTATCAATAACTGCCGCAATGAGCATTTAGAAGTCATTGTTTTCAACAGAGATTTTCTATCAATGCATGTTCTGGGATTTTCAGCTGCTCAAATACAAATTTAGCAGCATCATTCAAATGTTATCCTACTTAGAGTTTTATAACAACTTGCACGAATTATTATATTATTAATAGAAAATCTCGCCAAAGGGATGAATCACGAAGGTGATAGATTTGCATGAATTAGCCATGTAAAGATTAAAAGAGGGAATCTTTGTTGATTGTCAGATTGTTGAAAAATTTCGAGTTTTGGGATAAATTAAACAGCGATGAGGAAAGTTTAGGAAACATTCTAGAATGTCTGCCACAACTATAGGTTCGTTTTCACGTGACATTTTTTCCTGACTTTTACTGTCATGACACTAAAAGTCATGACTTTTGTCATCGTGAAAACTAAAAGTCGCGTTGTCATGACGTTTAATTTAATGTCATGACTTCAGTGTCACGGCATCAAAATACAGGGTGTTAGTAAACTAATAGTACTCCGTGAAACAGGTGATAGGAAAAGTCATTTGAAATAGAAAATTCTAGTAAAATTTGTTTCTATTTTGCTCCGTTTTCGAGAAAATGTGAAAAACAGCTAACACTATCTGGCAACGGTGTCGCACTAAAACCTTGATTATAGCCTTTTGCAAATTTATTTTAGACACTCCCTAATAAATCACTAGAAAGTTGAGTTCAATTTCCTAAGAAGTTTTACCTGGGATGAATCCTTTGTCATAAAACCGTAAATAATCTTCTGTTTGTTGCACCTACTTAAAAGGGGGTTGTTACTTCTTTAAGCAACAGAACGGTATTGTATAAATCGTTAAAAACTAAACTCTTGTAATGTAAATTTACGTAAAATGTGGTATTTGTTTAATGCTGGTTTTTAGGGAATAATTGAAAAAAGTAAATTAAAAAAGTTACTTGTAGCTAGTTTGATGTTAGGCTTTGTTGGAAACCATCATTCAACAAGATTTTACACAATTAATAATACAGTGTAAATTGAAATACTTAGACAAAAAGGGGATTATTGTGATTGCCGAAAAATGTCTATTGGAAAACAATACAAGCTTAATTGCTGTTTGGATTGCTTATGATTTTATTTTGTGCTAATATCGAAAGTCTGAATAATTCTTTGTCTCTAAGGAGTACGTATTTTTTTAGAAAAAGGGGATTGTTAAAAAATACCTACACTCATCTTCGCATGTCAAGGTATTCCTTGATTAAAAATTATCTAAATTATTAGCATTGCAAAAAGATGTTAGAAAAGTAATAGTAAGGGTGTAATAAGCGTCCATTGCACACTAAAAGAAACTAAACCTGAAATGATTGCAATCACATGGCTGGTTGCAAAAGCTTGCTTGTTGCTCTAAATTCAGATGTTTTGAATTTTAGCGTATTTCCTGTACAAATAATTTGTCTTTTTTCCGGTATAAACTAGTACCGTTGTACGTAAACTTCCTAGGGGGTGCACTTAAAGCTTAAAAGCAGAACAAAGATGGATTTACTTCTTTGACCAAGATAAAAGAAAATAGCTGACGGTAAAAGGAACAAACTACCCGCAATTTACTGGAATGTCTGGCTTGACTAGGGTTAAAGAAAGAGAAAGTGTGAAATGCAGAGTTGCCAATTCTCTTAGTAATTTCATTCATGCATTTTTCCTAATGCTTTTGTTCTTTTGTGGCTAAACTAATAAATTTACAAAAAAATTTTACAATACTTTTTTATTAGGCTGGATGAGACCAATCTTCTGAACAAATTTAAAAGGGGAATCTACATTAGTTATTGAATAATAATGTATGAAAGTCTGGAACTTTATTAATCATTTCTGGGAAAACCGTTGAGATTTGACCATGGTTGTATAAGACTTTTCTGTTTGTATTGATATCCCCTACCACCAGTTTCCCGGACTACTATTAGTTCACTAACACCCTGTATAACTGGTCACTTTGAACTTACGTATTTCTAGTTTAGCTTATTTTAATTTTGAAGAGAAAGAGATGGAAAGATATATCTATATTATTATTATCTTATATTCTGATACCATTAATTCATCGTTATCGGTGAAATATAGTAATATTATTAAAATAAGGCATTCCGAAATATTATGGTGGATCCGATTCTACCAGAAACTTTTTTTAGATGGTAATAGTGTTTTCTGCAAATCCTCTGACAAAATGATAAGTTGCTTAGAATTTATTTTAATTATTTAAAGGAAGATGTATGGAGCATTTTTAAAATACATTTTTGCATATTCTGAAGATTTTGCTTCATTGCAAAACATGCTGCATTCCAGTATGTAGTAATTCGGCCAAATTCTTTGCATTTAAATTCGAGTTTTAATTATAACTAGTATTAGAGCATCATCTTGCTAAATTCAGTTTCTATAAAATTTAAATTGTTATTGATTGAATTCTAGACACACTGTATAAACACAAGCAAGCAGTCTTTAAACGGTGGATATTTAGATATTTTCATTGTCCAATCGTGGCAGTTTTAATAGAATTAGAATTGAACGCCAAAACAAAAGAGAAATGACTTCTACTTTTTAGATTAATCGCAACCTAATTCAGGTTGCGTCTTCTTTTCATGTAACCATATGTGATGATATAAAAAATAAAACAAAAATGTTTAATTATGTCCACTAACCATAACCTCTCATTTGAACAATACATAAAGACGGTCCAAGCTTTGTACAATTTAATTTTCTTTACACAAGGCGACTAAAAGATATATCTATTGGTGTAACCTCACATCCCTTTTGCTTTTCTTCTACAAGAGTTGCTGCTAAATATGGAATCTTAAGAAGCATTCGAGAATAAACAAACCTACTATCTATAGTTTCAATAGTTATTTATTCATTAATTTTAATTAATTAATTTAATTAAATTCTAAAATAACTCATATAAAAGTATTAAGTATTAAGCACTTTGCTAGGACATTGAATCTGCAGGAGGGCACTTTATATATTTTAAAGTCCTTAATTAATTTTCTTCCAAACAGTTTCTTTTGTTTTTTTCAATAACTAACAAAATTGATGCAAAAACTAGTTTTAAAAAAATGATTCTAAATGTATTTCTTAGTTTCAAAAATCTTAGATTTTATGTCACGAATTGACAATTCTTAGGCGAGATCCATACAACGTATTTCATTTATCAGATGTATGAAAATAACTTGAAAATCTTGAAGCTGAAAAATCCAAGGAATACCATTAGGAACGATTTATTTAGGATTGTTTTTTAAAACAAATTCCAAAACAAAGTTTGAAATTATTTGACTATCAATTTTCTAAAATTCATTCCATCTTAAACATAACCTTAAATACTCAAGCTTTTTCTTTGAAATTTCAGATTGAAACATGATCTGTTTACAAACAATCAATAACAGGCACTTATTAAGTAATATCGCCGTCATTTATTGATCCATGCTGTATTCAAATCAAAGTAAACGTTAAAAAAGTATTTGCTTAGATTCTATTGATACCGTAATCTTATCGGGCTATTTTTATAAAAAATGACACGACAAAAAATTGGATTTGCATGCATTAGTTTAAAGCTTTCCGGCTTTATGTATCAATAAGTATGTCACCACTATAAAAGTCTAAACTCTTTTGCTTTTGACGAACGTGACAAAATTCTGTAAGAATTTTTCTTTTTAATTATTAAACTTCACTTTTCATTGTTTCGGAATTATGACATATTACTTTTCGTCGATTATACTAGGCAATTTTAATTCTACACGTGAAAAGAAAATAAAATCTAAGGCGTAGCGTTCGAGGTTTTCAGTTTTGAGTCAAAAAAGAAGTTTCTGAAAATATAAATTTGTTTTAAATTTAAAATTAATCCTGGCTGAGTAGAAATGGGAATTGTTGACTTCTAGACTTCATTTAATAAATTCCAATATGGCGGATAGAATTCCATCGTCCTGTCAGGCTTTTTATAGGATTAAATATAAAACAATGTTGATGTATTTTCACATGATTTTATTATTTTATGTATCTTGGATTTTAAAACATTTGTGCTTTTAGTATTATTGGAAATTAGTAAGTGATTTTAAATTTCTTTAATTCAGTTTTGTCATATTCATTTCAGTTTTCAATTTTTCATCCTTTTATATTTTATAAAAACTCGTAACAGACTAAAAAAAAAGAAAATAACATCGAACTCAAGTACATCCGAGGAAGGTTAATTTTCATCCTGAATCGAATTCCAAAAAGAAAACAAAGGAGAAACCAAATCAAAACGCAATTAAGAAAATAATTACCTCACCTGTTTAAGAAAAGACTATAGGATAATGCACACACCCGAGGCTAAAACAACTTAATGAACAATCAAAAACTTGTTTTCTGTGGTGTATAGCTTGGAGCGTCGTCAGGTTGCTGTCGTCGCGACGGGAATGCGTTCGACGCCGCTGCAGGCGAGCGTCGCACTTCTGTGCGCCGCCGCGACGGCTTTCCGGCACAATGGCGTCAATTCCTCGTCCAATCAAAACCTGTTAAACCACGACCATTCAGGCAAAAGTAATGTCGACACGCCTCGCGAAATACGTTTTCCTGCTGTTGCTGCTGCTTGCTGTCGCGCTGCTATTATTATTGCTTTATGGTATAACCTACACGACTGCAATCACTTTCCACTTATATTTACATTCTAACACCTTAGAACACAAAAACAAATTTTAATAAACAACAAAGTACAAGAGATAATTATAATCAGAATTGTTATTATTATTATCTTATTAACAAGAGATATTCAGGCTAATTATAAACAAATAAGATAGTTATCCATTTGGTAATTATTGCATTTAAATAAATACTAAAATAAAAAATGTTAAAAGGAAAAATTAGTCAAATCAATTTGTCAAGCTTAGAAATGATCACGTTGAAAACATCGGCAACCTGCATATAAGTTCAGGTAGTCATCATCAAGCATGCCATCCTGCTCTTCGAGTCCCTCTCTAATAACCAAGGGCGTGTCGAATTTTCGAGCCGCCCGGAACCCGGATCAAGTTCACCCCTGTACGGCTGACTGATACCGTGCAGAAGCCAGTCTTCGGCTCGCTTCGCATGGTAGAGCAGCAGTCTTCACCCACATAGGTCTTAAGCACGTGCCAACGCAGCCGAAAGACCAGTGGACCACGATTGAACGGGTAATTACCGCTAAATCAAGCGGAATCGGTACGCGTCTGTGAGCTCACCCGCAAGGATAACGCGAGTTTCGGCTTTGTTTACTAGGGACCTTTAATTTTGTTTTGTATTTTTTTCTGTCAAAGCTTTTCGTGTTTTCAAAGGACCTTTGAAAGCTTTTTGGTTCTTCAGTGGTTTCATTTTTTTATGTTCTTGACACTGTGTAAAAGACATTCTATCTTTTTTGTTTTCTCTTAAAGTGAAATTATGGGTGCAAATAAAACAATTGGAAGTTAAGGTAAGGTTCTTATTTGTTATTAATTATCAATTAGTTTACCTACATGCTGTTTCTCATAAATGACTTAAAGATTATTATTGAGATAGTTCAAGAAAGAGGATTAAAAGTAACACCAAACCAATAGCTGTCTTTTAAGTAGGCTGTCAAACAATTCACGACTAACAGAGTGGTTAAGTGGCTGCATGGGGAAAATAACAATGTCAGTAGTTGAAATGTTAGCTATTTTATATTGTTTGGTTTATTCTGTGAAAAGAGTATCCTTTAAGTAAGCCCCTGAATGTGATTTTTACCGTTGTTTTCGAAACGAGTTTCTTTGAATTGTCAAATAACGGTAAAAGGTATGTTTTCAAAACTAAGTTATTTGTGTGAAGACAAAAAAATCAATTACAGAAATGTCACGAGTTCAATAATAACACGGTGTGAAGTGTAACAACCGTCCATACAATGTTTGCGTCGGGTATTTATTAACAGTTTCATAAGTTTGTGTAAAATGGGAAAAATAAACAATATCTTGTCTTCAAAGCCTAGAATTTTATTTTTAATAATAAAATTATTATTTAGTTATTTGTAAACATGGTTCAAACCACATAGGTAATTTTCTTGTTTGTTCTATGTGTGTTTGTATTGTTTCTATATTTGTACTTTTGTCGGCTTTAACCAATTTGGCTTAGAAACATGAAGTAAATATTGGAATATATAAAAATGACCCTTTTTAGAATTTTTTTATCAAGTGGATTTAAATAAACAAAAAGATGAAAATTGTAAAATCTTCGGATGAAAATATTTGTCATTACATTAGCAATATTAGAAGAAATAAGAGATGTGTAGGTTTACTGAAAAATAAATCAGGTAGATTTTTTTATTAATTTTAACAAATCTGATAACTTTGATATTTTTGGAAAATATTGTTTAAGAGAAGACCACTTAGGCAAAAATTGAATTTATGAGATATACTACCTAATATGTAAATATTAAATAATATAAAAATAGATTATATGATGCTACTTATCAATATCAGATAATCATCTTTAGAATAACTAGCGCAAAGGATTTCATTTTGTTCCTTAATTTTTAAAAAACCAAAAAATATTCTGTGTACTAGCTCCGCACTAATCAACCTTAAATTCCAAAAAGGATTAGTTTTTGGGCAAAATCTCTTTAATTCTATATATTTTCATAATTACAAAATTACGCCTAAATAAATAATATAAATGATTAAGCTTCTTAAAAACCATAATTACTTAGTTGGAAAAATCCATAAACAACAATCTGTCACATTATCTTATATTCAGAAAGATCTTTTGATTATTTAGACAGTAATACAATATTTATTTGGTGGAAGAGAATTTTCTGAAATCTTATCTAACTATAGTTTTTAAAGTTTTGGCATCACAGCAAAAACTTTCAGAACTATTTCTTATATACAACATGTGTATAATGTGTATGGTGAGGTAATATAATTTAAATACAGGTGTTATCAATGCGTACTTCATATGGTAATTTATTCCTGTTACACATGTTGCATTTTTCTAACAAAACATTACACATACAATCTTTTAGATTATTAATTTTTGCACATGTTTTGAAATTTGTTTTACGATAAGAGACGTTTGGTGTCCAAAATTTAAAATGTAAATTCAATTGCTCCATGCGCTAATAAACAGTTGCACCAACCAATAAAAAAAAGTATGTAGTAGTGGACATCAAAGAAACTTCAGTGGAATAGACAAAGACACTTCCAGTGTCCTATACTTTAAAGTAATTTCCCAACTGTTCTTGTCTATATTTAGCTAGTCACACTTTAGCTACTAGATGGACTTATTAAAAGTACAGTATCATCAGGAACATTTTTGAAATTAGTCTTGCATTAGCACATTTCTTTGCTAAATCTTGTAATTAAAGCTTGTTACCTACTGGAATACGAAGTTAAAGGCTGTTTCACATAGCATTGGACCTAACAATTTCAAGACAGTACTTGTTATCTATTAATCTTCTAATCTACGGCTGTATTACTTTGTAGTTCTGCAATCCTTCTACACTTAAAAAATGATGTTGACTAGATATATATGGTTGGTATTGAAAATCATGCCTCATAATCCTTTTCTTCTAATTTTAAATTGTCTACAAATTCTTTAAATTGTATTTAAAAAAATCCTAGAAACTGGAGATGATATCTGCAAACCAAGAATTAAATGTAAAGTCTTTAGAAATAAGAGATTAAAAAGAACAAAATCAAGACTAAATGTTGGGTAACTCAATAGCTTTACGCTTGAGCTAATCAAAAAATATTTGTCTGACTTACCGGTAGAGATGAGGCTATGTAAAAAATGGCCCTTGATACATCCTTTTCTAACCTTTCCAACTACCTTTAATCTTTATCATCCGACACAATACTTGCCGATTATTCTCGAAAAACAAAATTGCCGAAGAAATACTGTTATGTCAATTTATGCTTCAACTTGGGTTTGTACGCAGGATGTATGTGATTTATATGAATTGGTTCGAAGTCAAGTGTGGCTATAGATCCTCTTTATCTGCAAATCCACTCGCCTAAATGGAGCTTTCTTCAACCATCGCCTGTTAGAGCAGTGAAAAACTGAAGATATAATTAAATGAAATCTGTAAGTCAACTTAAAGCCTTAACAGTATTATAAGAAAGTAACCCAATTATCTTTGATTATACCTTCGCACAATTGCTACATGCACTCGAAACATCAAAATAATTGGCGCCAGAAAATGGGGTTATTAAATAATTTCTTATTATGTTTGTTTCTAACAACACTACTACATCTAAGTTCATTATCATCATTAAAAAACTGTTATTATAAGAGCTTCCATTGCCCAAAATCAGCCCAAAATCAGCCCAAGTCTTCCTTAAGTTTAGTCCGGAGTTTAAAAGTGAATTGAGATTCGAATATATCAAAACCAATTTTGTAAATAGCAAACGTATTGACAACTTAAAATAATGTCGTAATCGACTGTTTAGATAATTATTTTCCGAACAATCAATGTTTGCAGTTTATACTTTTTTTAATGTTTTATTAAAAGAGGAAAATTTGAATTTCCAATATAAACGATTTAAATACCAAAATAATAAGAATTACAGAATTTTAAATGTGTATAGGTATGTAGATTTTATCTTTTAAAATAACACGTCCTCCCTACACATAAGCTGCTTTTTTAAAAATAAAAACATTTAAAATTTATGTAAAAAATCAAAAATACCAAGCGAGTGTTTTCATTTTCTCTTTGAATTTAATTACGATGATGTTACTAAAAACAAAATGAACTGATTGATGTAAACAGCGAATTGTTAGATATACAAACAAATTTTGAATTATTAATGTTGATTAAAAATTCTTAATTAATAAACTTTAAAAATAAGTAGCAAAACGGGGAAAATAAATTCTCATTAAAACAGAAATTCAGAAATCGCCTTAAATCAAAATTTTCCCCATGAAATAGGTTCGTCAGATTGAATCCGATCTCTATAGAAAGAGATTACCAGATTTATATTATAGGATGATGGTCTTACAATTATTCGAAGCGCTAGAGCTGCTCTTGTATATACCGGAGTGGATCCGGGTAAAACGAAAGGGGGTAGAAATTGTAAGTAGATGGAGCGCGACGAGTTTAGAATGCGGCAAACATCATAGCGATGCACTTGACACATAATTAGAAACCCGGAACGTGCATATTTTTGTGACGGGGATTTTAAAGTTAATGATGTAGGCATAGAAAAAGAAGATCAAAGGTGCAAAAATAAAGCGAATACCTTTGCTAGTAAACCGACGCTATAAATCCGGAGCACACTTGAAGATCCTTGAAGCGGGCGAGGGTGCCATTGCAGACATTTACTACAAATGCTACACAGGCTATGAATGCACGTACTTGCTTTAGCGAATTTGTAAGGTCTCCGAGTTATAAAGATTGCTTTTATATATCAAACTTTTAATAGCAAAAGTCTCCACGCGGTATGCTATAAAATTGTAACGAGTTTTGTGCACAAAATACTTTTATATTTTAAAAAGAAACTAAAGTGGTTTGCATTTTTATGATTGTAGGTATATTCGAAAATGACATTCGGTATATAAAAACATTTTACTGTAAGTCGTCTTCTTTCTTCTTATTTTGCTATAAGAAAATTGGAATACAAAGAATAAAATTTCTAACAGAACAGTTCGAACAGAAAATGAAAGAAAAAGCAACATATATGGTACAATTATTAAGTTTTCACAAAGGAAAAAACCATTACAGAAAGTGCTTTTTCAGTCCATACTAGTTATATACCTTTGTTTACTATTTTATTTTTGAATAATCAATCATAGTCTATCTCCATTATTTTCTCACTAAAGCTCTGATTTTCTGCATGTTTTTGGCAAAATTAAGAAAATCTACATTTCAAATTTCAGGGGTATTGAATTACCTGCTCAAATTAAGTATACATCTTTTTATCCACATTATTGCACTCCTCTCAAGTTCGAGTAGGAATTACGTCTTTATCTTCCACCTTTTTATCCCCTCTTTCATTAATAATGTTCCTCTTAAACCTAGGACGAACGACAACCTTTTAGGTTTTTCTAGGCCTTCAATATAGAGATCTGTTTGCTGTAAGCACGTTGCAGATTTAAACATCTCATCAATTTTTTTAGCTCTTAGGAAGACAGATTTAATCTTCTACTAATTTGATGCTTGCAATTGGATTTTGGACATCATCTAAGTGCGAAGAAAAAACAATATCTTCATTTGCTAAAGATCAATATTTTGAAGATTTTGACAAAACTGAATCAACACGTTGATTTTTCTCTTTTTACGTGTTTGTTAGGTTAGAATATGTCACTTGGAACGACTTTAATATGCTTATTTAGTATTGTCTAGTTACACATCAATATGGCACATTACATCTTTTGAGAAACACTAACTTAAAATAACGTTATCTTGAATCTCTGCTGTACTTGAAATGACATTTACAGTTCTTGCTTTTAATAAATAAAAGAGAAAAAATGATACAACTATTGTTTGGCATTAATACCAAAATTATAATCGATTGCACAACTGACCATTTACAAAACAATCCGATCTAAATCCAAATGATGCACATTTTCTTTTAGGAGCAAGTAAAATGAAGAGTCAAAGGCGTAACTTGCATTCAAGGTAAGATGTAGCTTTGGCATCTCTTTTACCCAGTTGATTTTCTTAAGTTTCTTAAGTTCATCTTGTAGTTCACACATGAAATAAAATTGCATGGAAACATAGAGGTTGAAACTTTATATGAATTAAGAGTTTGTCACAATGGGTCACAGCAAGACTCATATGAATGGGTAAGGAAGAAAATAATATTCACGTGAATGGGCGCGAACGTGAGTAAAAAACGGGTTGTGTTGGACCATGAAGCACTTGCCGCAAGGTCAAAGTCAAATCATAATTGTTCCTGCTACTGCGAAGCAGCAGAGGCCACTGTAGGTATGAGCCTTTGCGGCCAATGTGTAATTTAGTTGTTTGGTAGGTGAACGCTGCTGCACGCGGTCAAGGATGGCATAGAATGGTTGATTGCAAAATTTCGCTTAACCCCCCCCCCCCGCAACGTGTCTGGTTTGGTCGGCCAGGGGGGAAGTGTGGAGGTCCGACGTGTTGTCTCTATCATCGAGATGGTCTCCAGTTCTCCGTCGGCTTGATGTAAGGGCAACCACGCCGAGTGCACCGCAAAACACCTCGCAGGCGCCCCCTGTCTACTCGGTCTCTGGCATATGGCCTCTAGAGTCTTGGTGGCACCTGAAACAGAAAACAGAGTTGTGACGGGAAGGAGGAAGTTTTGTGATTGCATGTCCCAAGCATCAGGTGAGGAATTGTTTTATCTGGTGGCCAAGGGTCTGCTCTCCAGAATGTCTTGGAGATCGTCGGAGGAGCTCCGGGACTTATGGTAAGAGAATGGCTGGAGGGTGTTTGAGCTTCCTCTTGGATGTCCCGAGAATCTTTCTGCAGTTCTACATGTAACCTTGGTCTTTGCAACGCGGCGCTGGGAAATGGGGAAAAGTACTGAAGACAACGTGAAGTGCCAGAACGAGATCTGGTAGTTTTGGGCAAGCACGCATACATCTCCTGCTGTGCAATGTTTGCCAAATAAACAAATGGGTATTATTATGTCATTTCATTATCCGTGCGTAAGTGAGTGAGTAATCAAAAACAGTTATATGAGCGTACGTCAAAATCTGATACCGTGACGTACATAGGTCTGAATTACAAAATTACAGTATATCTACCAATCGGCATTCCAACTGACGTCAAATTATCAGAGTTGCTTATGAGGCAACCATGTACTCTAAGGAACGTGTCTGAGCATAAACAAGAAATCACTCACGCACTAACCTCTATGGAGGTAATGTTACAATAATCGTTTCCATTCAGTTAAATTAAGTTTACGTATGAACTACAGGAACTTAGTGGTATAGCCCTTAAGTGTATCAGTTAGCTCACGATTACTTTTCAAAAGCCTTTACGGCTTGCTGTTGTTGAGTATTTTACAACATTCTGCATATCTTTGTTATTTTTGGGAGTTACTTTGTCTGAAAAATTGCCCGTTCCCTGGATTAGGCACCCTTGGCATTTTCCGAATTGCCACCCACTAGTTACGGTGTCGCAAAGAGTTACTAAATCGAAGAGTTCAGAAATAGTCCATTCACGTTTCAGTTTTCGGGAATGTACGGAATGTATGTATAAAAGTCCGCAACTGATTAATAACCCAAATACCGAACTTTCTGAACTTTCGGGAACATAAGCAGGAAGTGCAAAGCCTATAGGACAGAAATTCAAACATCATGGATTTTCTTAACGATTGCATTTCTTACCAATGTAGGAGTGATGTTTAATGCTTGAAAAAAGAGGAAACAGGATTATTTTCCTTAAAGTTCCGGTTTACTAATGTTTTACTGTATATATTGATAAACTTTTTCTTAATTTTTTTTGTTTACTTGGTAAAACTTTTTTAGTAAGTAGTAGTAAGTAAACTACTTACGTTTAACTAAGAATCTGATTTAAAACAAATTCAACTTCAAGACTGATCTTGATAACTATAAAATTCATGAATTCCAGTACCAAGAATATTCTCGCGGGTCGCATCTTTTCAAATACATAGGATATTAAATATCTTGAACTTGCCTTGAAAAACTAGATAGAAGTACCTAGTTAGTTGTTTCCTATGTGTGCTGATTAGTAAGATAATTCTATTTCTTGTAGAATTTAGACCATCCTGTATTCTTCAAGCCTTAATTTAGTCCATCCGAGAATTCAATTCTTGCAGTGCAAAGTCACTGAAAAACACTGATTACTTCGATCTAACAAAGAAGTGCTTAATGAAGTAAAGGCAGCTAAACTAAAAGAAATCAAAATATCAGCCAGTGATTGCTTCAGTAAGTAGGTATGTCAATCTGTAACAATAGATATGGAAAGGCTATTGTTTGTATCAATCCGCGAAATTTCTAAATGAGAAAGTTGTAAAATAATTTGAACTGTAAAACCATATGCATGAAGAGAAATGACAAGTAATATTACCTGATTCTTCAAAATATTGTGTAAATATAAGAAACTTAAAATTAGGATTGCGCATGCATTAACAGTAACATCTGGATGGTAACGCTAACGAGTAATGATAATTAATGGGATAATGACCAAAGGCGATATAATTTTTCGATAAGATAAGCTTGTTTGGATGCAGATGTTCCGCATATTAGTGTAGCCGCAAATATTTAAAATCAGATGTTGATTTTGTTTAACTAATAATTTAATGTAAAACACCTGCATCGATGTGGGCTTATTATTAAAAAATTATGATAGCGGATCTTATGGTTGAAATTATAATAATTAAAACATAATTCCACTTATAAATAAAATAAGCAATATTTACAATGATGGCAGAAAACTTCAAATCATCACTAACCTGTATTTATAGGTTGTTCATCCTGTAGTATATAGATTCTAATTGATTGAACAAGTTTGTCGCTTGTTTTTTAATTAAAGCGATATTGTGCCACAGTAGGCTAAAACCTAACAAGTTAATATCGAGACGCGTTAATAGAGCTTTCACAACTTTCGGTTGCGTTACCATGTTTAGTTGCTCTTTCGTAGCCCAGTTTGTAGTAAATTCATTGTTTAGGTTGCACAGCAAAGTTCTGTTCAGTGTGTTGCTTGTTGTACAATAATTCTTCAGACAGTACTGTCACACATATAAGTTTGTTGTCTAGGCTAGCCTACTGTTATCATTCTTACAAATCATTTTTTTCTATGAAATTATCAAGTTCAATTGAAGTATCAAAAATGCACTAATCGCGTGCAAAAAGCTTTAAGAATGCAGAAATGAAAGCTCTCTATTTCTAGGCTAGAAACAAAAATATCTCTGTTTTGGTGAAAACACTGCAGATATTACATAATTTAAGGATTACATAAGTAATGGCAGTTTTTAACTCTTAGACAATGGCGGAATACTTTCTTAAGTGGTTGAAGTTGGACAACAAAAAACCTTGAGTTTTCATGCTTTAAAGTATATTTTGTTCTAATCATTTATTTCGAAGATATGGAAAGCACAATCTAAGCGCACACACAAACTCTACATGAGAAAGCGGTGTTGTGAAGCTTGATACGATAACTACAATTATAATGATAAAAAAAAGTATAAGTAAACATAAAGCAAGGACAAAATTAAAAGCAAAACTACTCTGCAAATATGACAAGCTCTGATCTTATCATCAGACAAAGAGGAATCCAATACTTGTGTTTTAGCTAAAGAATGTTCATTTACTGACCGAAATTGTTTACATGTATTAGAATGTTTTTTTGAAATTGTCTGACATAAAGACAACTATGCATGTCTAAACACAGTAATCTTTATTTTACGTTCCAAGATGTTGAAGTAGTAACCCAAGAATTATCAGGAGTAGTACATATTAAATTTCAAGGTTGTATTTGTAATCTTAAGGGCTTCAGTGTTCTGTATCCATAATTATAGGGGTCAATCTGGCATCGCTGTTATAAAGCTTCAACTATTTGGAAAAGTAAGAGAAGAAATCAGAGATGTTGACACTTGTCTAAATCCCATACTCACCCATATCGCGTGTCGTGAAATCCTAATTTTTAAGGAAATCAATTTATCTTTGCTTATCTGTCCTGTTTGCTTCAGATTTCTGATTTAGCAGGGCTACTTTTGTAGAAAACAAAAAAAGAAGTTAGAGTTAAAGGAGTTTATAATATGCATATGGAGAAAAGTGTAAAAAATAAGTCACCAATTATTGAATATTAAATGTTGCAGTAAATTGATTTTTAAAGCTATACGAATAAAATCCACATCATAGGTGGGTTTGAATCCTACACGAAATCTAAATTTTATATTAGTAAAACTCTAAAAATCAATTTACTGGACTATTCAATATTTAATTATCATTAAGGAGATTTAAACAGTTAACATGTTATCAATCATTATTGAAAAATGAAAAGTTAGTTAATCTTCATTACTCTGCAAATATGGCAAGCAGGGCACAGAAGTTTAGAAATTTGATATGTTAACTACATAGATTTTTAATTTTTTCTTTTTGGGTTATTTTTTAAAATTTTCTAATACAAAGCGATGTATACAATGCTTAAGTGAGATTCACATATTAAAGTACTGTGTGTGTGCACAATAAAATCAAGCATCCCGTTTTAACAGTCACTTTGCGTATTAAATAAAAATATTTTAAGTCTGTAGTTATAGTTATAATCAGATAGTCTAAATTATTTCATAACAATGAATAAATATATTGCATTGAGAATATTATCAGTCGTGGAATTATTTTGTAAATATAAAACTCTCTAAAAACTGTTAATATGATTTTAGAACTGACACCTAATTTGTTTGCTACGAAAACGTTTTATTTATAAAATTCAACAAAAATTTATTTTTGTATAAAAGTTTTCACGAAAAAAACAACACACTGAATCAATAAATAAACAAAATCGGTACATTAATCCTTTTCACTGTAACTGTAAAGCTCCATTCTCTCGTAACAGTTCAACATATCAATAAAAAGTATCAATAAATAATATCGATGTTCAATTGACAGCTCGGTGATGAGGTGCAAATAAAACAAAACCAAAAGAAAAAAAAAATAAAAGATTGCGGTTAGTGTTGATCGGCACCGACCATGTAGTTCATTGTCACATCACATATAACATACTGATAGTTTGTAGTATAGAAACTGTTCTTGTGATGGTAAGGGGGTGATATACGGGCATGAGTTGCACATTCAGTGCCAAGTTTGTCCATTGTTCACAACGGGTGGTCGGCAACCGTCGTACGTAAATGAAGACAAATTCAAACGTCTGTTGCTTCTCATTGTTCCAAACGTACCGCTGATTGCGATTGACCGCGCCGAAACATTGAATCAGTGTGGACAATCGGATGTCTAAACATTGCTCTATCGATATGATGACCAAGCGGTTGTTTTATCTGATCGGATTGTCTCCAAATAACCACGTTTTATGATTCACTTGTAGCATACCATATATTTTCGTGTTTGCGTTTTTTTTGCCTGAACGCAAAAAATCACGACAAAAGAAAAATGAACCTTTTAATGTTACAAATTCATTTAGAGAATGAACACGAAGATAAATAAATTTGTTTGGATTGTATTAACGGTATTATACTAACCGTAGTAAAGGTCAGCAGGAAGTTATATTTGCTCTGTCTAAAATTAGCTTACATAGATACGTCGGAGTTTGGGGAATTCAGTTTCCATTAAACACAGAAAATTCAATTTCAATTCTTTAGAATAGAGAATCGCAAGATTCTATTTTACACGTAGTTTAATGCAATCTGTTTTATTATTTTCAGAGTTGTATCTAATAATAAGTCAGGCTGGGAGCCACGTCCGGACCCGTCCCGACTCCGGGCGGGTTTTCTCCAGTGCTAACGGCTGCGAAAACGCTTTCGCTCCGAGAGACTTCCTGCGCTGAAGCTCTTTGGAAGATGCCACATAAAGGTGAGAATAACTAATTATTTTTGTGTTAAATAGAAAAGACTGTATAGACCAGAGTTATTGTTAGAATCTATAATTAATCATTAAAAGAAACTTTTTTTATTAAAACTTGACACAGATAAAAATTTCTTTTATTTGCAATAAGTGTCTTTTAATAGATACTACGGAAATTAATTATCTGATTACATTTTGTATGTCATATTAGGTGGGGGTTATGCAATCATTTATCGAGTAGATCTGTTTAATGAAAATTAAGATTTGGACTTAATAAATTTAATAATGAAACTGAAAGTGTCTGATTTCATAGTTCATAACAATCTTTTTAGTTTGTTTTACTTTATTAAGTAAATTTTAAAAATGCTATACTGGGTGTAACTTTTCTATCGTAAAAGGTTGAAGGCTTTAGAACTTGGAACTCTCCTATAATGTTTGGGTAACTACATCCACTGTACGAAAGTTTGAATAATAGATAGACAGTTAAAGTAAAGTAAGCATGGTTCTTCTATGAAACTGTTCGTGTTGATATGGCAAAACGTCGTAAATAGTTTTTATTACGCCACACGGTATAAAGAAAAAGATGGGTCAAATCCAAAGAGATGTATGTATGTCCGTAACGATTTAGAATTAAGTACTTTTCAAAATTGTTTTTATGTTCAGTATTGTTCTTTCCTCCTGAGATATCTTGTATGTTGCCTTTCAAGAAATCTCAATCTTCCTCAAATTTGGTCAACATTACCCCTTTTTGATCTTCCAATTAGTAGGGGTTGTATTTGCTGTAAGCACACAGCAACCATTATTGGTAAATATAAAAATCCCCTAAGATTAGCAAGGCAAATTTGACTAGTTTAGCGAGCTAGACACCTAAAAGTTTTCCAAATAATGAAGCCGAAATGTCTTTCTGTAGAACATTCTGAACCTGCTACTAATCATATAGCTATAGATGGTCATACTTTAATGTAGTCCTAAGACATGGAACTTCACGTTACTACCTACTGTTTGCAAAATAATTTCCATTATTTGTATCATTTGTTTTCTTTGTCTGGGAACACGATGTACCATTGCCACAAGTACGACTCAGCCTATTCTTCTGTTATATAGGCTGTATGATCATAGCTTGAAGTTGGAAAATTCATCAGGAACTTATGGTCAAGAAGACCTTCCTTATAGGGTTTTGACGATATTCTTGTCCAAGCAACTTATTTCTAAAGTATGGTCTACACATTACCTAACAACCTAATGACCAAAATGTGGAAAAAGATTTTTTTACTTGTTAAGATTTAACAAATTCGTTCATACATAATTTAACACTATTAGACTACGAAGAATATTGTTAAAGTATTGTATATGTTAATAGCTGTACGGATAAATATCTTAAAGCCAAATAAATAAGAAAGATTTAAGATTTTTTTATAATTTACACCGTATCGAGGACAATTCTTGAAATATCGATTTACAATTCATCTGCGATAGCGTGAACACCGCCTAACGTAAACACCCAAATTCTATCACTGACTCTCGATAGCGTGAACAACAATGGCGCTCGATAATGTAAACAGTGATGCCGATACCTTTCTTTAAGTTTTCTTAGGAATCAGTGGCTATCTGAGAGAAATGAGGTTTAAGGAAAATCTCTGACGTTATTATATAAATGTTACTTAATCCAGACGCTCAGTATGCTACACATGAAAAAATAGATTGTTGGAATAAACAAGAGAAAGTGTGAATGAAAACATTAAAATGCTGACGTCCAAGCTATACTAACATTCAATAAATCTATAGCTCTATCTTGAAACTTCTATTCTGCTTCAACGCCTCCAAGGTTTTCAGCTACGTTTTCGCCGACATAGAGCATGTTTATGACCAAATCTGGCCCATCAAGTTTCTTTTGACTTTTGACCCGTTGAATTCCTTACGGTCTTTACACCCTTAACCAACTACACCAGAATCTATAAAGCTTTACTTTGTAATTCTAAGTTCAATTAAAATTTTAACTTTAGTCGACACCACTTTTGTTTGGATATCTGGGACAACCTCTCTTCTCTTTTGATAACTATCCGAAAATTGCATTCTCCTCTGCACACATCCTTTACCAGCACGCGAAGGATAGATATTGTCTCTTGTCTTTTTATTGTCTCGACTCTTAAAGCGACTGTCCTGGCTTTTAGTATTTTCATTAATTCATATTTCGGAGATATACCCTTCTCTGATGCGCTTGGTTAGCTTTAAAATACCTGGTATTGGATACGAAGACATCAGGAATCATCAATCATTGGATGCTACCTGCTTTGTTCCCACCACAACTTTCAATCTCAGATTACTCAGATTTACCACAGTTTAGCTCCCGTGTGTGCACCATAATTCGCCTGTCCATGCAAAATTGCATTCTACTGCGCTGGCTGATTACAAAGGAGCAAAACTTAAACAGACCGGTCGCTTTCGTTAGTTGAATTGATGCCGCTTGACTTGATAGATTGGGCTGAATAAAACGAAGCAAATTATGCCGATGTTTTAGTCTTAACCAATTAAAAATTTTTTAGTAGACCTTCTTAAACATATTCTAAGAAGTTCCAGCACTGATATTTTTCTAGAGTATGTCCAGAATGAGATGTATACTCCTGTACTAGTTTAAAATCAGCATAGAGTATTCGCAGACTATTCTTGTAGACAGATACATATAGCTTGTGGACCTTTCAACAACTAATCAAATTTCTTAATCATAAATGAGCTGATACTTTCTCCTACCGCTATTGTTGTAGTAAGCAGTTGATTGGCAGAGTCACGTTTATATTTTAACGTTCAAAGGACTCTTTAAAGCTATTTTAAAAGTAGTAGAAGGTTCTATAATGAAAACTTGACGATTTCCAGATCGAGACTAGGTTAGCAATAGTTTTTGCAAATATCAAAAGTAAATATAAAGTCTAAGATCAAAACTGCGATTTTGCCATTCAGCTTTATTACTTATTCCTTTTAGAAAGACGTAATGACACTTTGGAAACAGGAGATACTAAGATTTCAGATAATAGGTACTCGACTAGTCTCCACGATATTTAGGGGCGCGGCGATTCAGAGAATGCAAGGTGCAAAAAATCAAAAATAGAAGATCTCTATTTGCAATCTGAAAAAATAGCAAACGACCTCTTTTATAATTTATTGTTTGCATAAAAGTTGGCAAGTCAAGTGACCAAGTGGCTGAATTGTAGCTTTGTCTCAAATTATATCGATATTGCTTATGATACATTTTTGTGAGAGGTACGTAATATAACCTTTCGGGGGAGAAGGGGGCACTGGTACTTAGTTACCTTTCAAATTTGGAATGTTTCGTCACATAATTCAACGTAGAAGACGTAAAGGTCAACTCTTCTATGTTATAGGTCGTTTCAGGATTTAGTTCTTTTGACTAAAATTTCTTACTTACTCCTGCGTATCACTGAGTGCTCTTGGATCAAAAATCGTTTGGGAAAAAATGTTTTTTATAGTTTGGTTTTTTGAGCAGTGGCTAAAAATTAACAAAGATCGGTAATTATATAAGAAGACATTGCTTCTTGTGTTTTGACAGCAGCATACATTGAAACTGAAACGACAAATTTCTTATAGAAAGACCAAAAAATATTTTCCTCTATTTGCCAAAGATAATTTTACACGATATGATTTGGCCTTTGGTGTAAATACGGCCAAGAATGCCAAATTCTATCGGAATTCTAAATTGAATTCTAAATCATTGCTTTTACTAAACTTCGCTCATTTGATTCTATTGGGAAAAAAAATTTTCGTACTATATAGGACGGTCTTCAATAGAAGATATTCCTGTTATCATCCAAGTAATGTCAAGCGCTAACTCTAACATTCGGTAAAATCAAATACCAGAAATGAACCTTAAATTCCATGTAATCATGTTGTATTATTGTGTGCTTTTAAGGAAGGAAGGTTTAATCTCAAGAATTTACTCTCCCTTTGTCTTTCTTATCGATTTCCCAATTATGATTTCCTAGCGAAATTCAAGAGGACCAAAGTTTACTGCCACTGTCTCACATGATCTTGTTTATAGAACAGTCAATCTAGTTATTTCTAGAAATGATTGCACCTCTGTCATTATATTACCTGAAAGAATAATCCTTTGGTAAAAACAAAAATTATTTCTATATAGCAGTCTATTGAATATTGTTTGCTGTTCGTGCCTTATCTCTTGCTTATGATCTCAAACATGTTAATGTTATTGCTCCACTGTTTTGCTTTTTTATTTCCATCTTCTTGTTCCATAATTCTCATTTCGGTTTCATATTCAGAAATTTCATTGATCAAACAACTTTTGAATCAAAAACATATTTCTGGACAGTTTGTTCGTTTTACTCAAAAACAAATCTTAATGCAGAAATTATTGCTTTGCAGGTGTAATTAGTTCCAAAGAATTCTGGGATTAGTTTTGCAATTATGACCTAAAAGAATCAAAGAGATTCATAAACAATTTTAATGGTATTCAGATCGCTTAACTTAGTCATATCATCCCCTACTGAAACTAATCTCACCCCGTTGTGAAGTAGCACCCCCTCAATAACTTACACGCTGCGGTCTTTAATCAAGCAGCAATTAACTGAAGTTTTTTTTTCATTCTCCCTCTCTATATAATCATCAAGTTAATATACAGACCACGTCATCATAATTGTGGACGAGTTCCACATTATGTGGTTTTGAAAGACCTCTTAAATTGCTTTTGGATTTAAGAGCTGTTTTAATGGTATTTTAGGTTTCCAGTATGATATTTTCTCTCTTATTTTTCTCGCATTAAAATACAGAGATTAGTAACAAAATAGACGCAATTGTAGATGTTGGATTTTAAAACCCAGAAAAGACTTAAAATAATCCTCGGAAAACTCTATAGAAATCGCAAGTGGGTTATATAAAATAAGAAAGGAGATTTATTCGCGTAGGTGTTGAGCAGAAAAGTGCAAAATCTGAGGGTTTGCGACAATCGTGTTACACAGTGGCTGACTCCAATATGCGTTCCGCACCTGCGATGGTGCTCGTCGTCCTCGTCCTCACGAATTTATTGTTCACATCACTTGTATCACATTTATATCGCAACATGAACACAGTACCATCAAGTGAAAAATAATTTTTTTCCTTACGGAATAATATCGCGATTGTCTTTTTAACGATGCTCATTTTTATATTTATGCTTATGCTTAAGGAACGGAAACTAAATAGCAGCTGGTTTGAAGATGAGACATTTCGATATTGTCAGTTCTGGCTTATTTAAGTTTTCGAATAGGTTTTGAGCCAATTAAATGATGTCGATTTATAAAGAAAGATAGGAAGGTTAAAACAACATTGTTTTAATATTTTTGAATGATTCTAATAAACAAGCAGATAGTTTGATCATTTTACTCAATGTACGTTATTCCAGACGGTCTCATGTCTTAAAATATTCAAAGCAGAATAAAACAACAAAATCTAAAATATCGCAAAAGTTTAGCAGTAACCACTTCTCTGGTGTCAAACTTTAAAGCTTCCTAGATTCCTGCTAGTAAAGTTTGAGAAAACGTCCAAGTTTCAAAAAATATTGTTAAAGGAAAAATTAAGGCTAAATATTGGAAAAAGTAAAATAGAGGGTTTAATATTTTTTTTAAATTTGTTTCATCATTCGATAGAACTTTTAAAAATAACTAAAAGCGAGTCTTTAAGTTTGTTAAAACGAAAATTTCCATTGTTTATAGGAAACTCACTCAGTCTTTCCGTTTAAGCAAAACATTAATTTGTAACAAATCACAAGAATTTTCCTTGTAATTCAGCATTAATCTGCACTCGGCGTATTCAAAGCAAAGGAAGGTTCTGCTCCAGCGAGCATAAAATAGAACACAGATTAAATCCTATCTCGCACAGCACTCACGCATTTGTATAAACCAGTGGCGTAACAGTCATAAAAAACACCTTAATTTCATTTTACCGTTCTGCCAATAGAGTTTTAAATTTAAATGGAATTAGGGAACATTAAAATATTATCTTGAAATTTTAGAACGTTTAATCTTCTTTGGGCTTTACATTTTTGTATGGTGTCTTGGATTTAAAGAAAAATGTTTTTTGTAAAGTAAAACTCTTTTGGGAAATTATTGCATGATCGAAAGCAGAACTACCTGAATTACAACTCTCATTTTCCGAATTAAATGTCCATAAGCAAGGTAAAAAGGTTTTAATGTAATAAGATAAGAAAAATTAGGTAATTGCCTTCTTAATGTAATTTAGTTTAAATTGGAATCTGCTTGGTTTGCGAATACAGTCCTACTATAAGTATATGAATATCATTTAGAAATTCTTGCAAATTTTCAGTTATAAATTTCTAAAAATAAAATTTAAATAAAAATAACAAAGAAAACTATAGATAGCAAAAAAGAGAAACAACACAGAATAATGTAAGAGAAAAATTTAACATTAAAAAGAATTACTCTTTTCATTAGCAGCTTTTTAAAGTTAAAATTGCAAGTCTGCTCCACGGGAATTAGTTTTCGCTCATTTCCATTTCTCGATTAATTTATGTCTGGTCGACTTCGCGAGGTTGTCACCATCTTGCCGGTTTAAAGAGCCCCCTCCACTTGCTTTCACGTCTCGGTACGTCCTCAATTCGCCATGTAATGTTAAGGCTAATGCAATTTGAACGCGAGTGTCGCGAACTCACGGGTTACCGAGTCAACAAAGAGACGCCATTTTCGCAGTCCTAATTCAGGAATATGCACTGGAAAGACTGAGACGCAAACAGACCATTCTTTGGCGTTTAAGCGAGATAGATGAGCTAGAGGCGCCGTGAATTACCGATTCCACCGGGAATTGCGGAAACAACCACGACTAAGTGCATCGAACGTGCAAAGACGCCTCAGAACATACTATTCCCACAAGTCGAACGTTAGGTACCTCGCATAATCAAAAAATACCTTCTAATTAATTATTCTCTATAAGACTCTTTATTGACGCTCCTTGAACTTCTTCGATTTTATCAATTTTTCTTATTTTCTACCTTTAAATGTGAATAAACGAACAAACATTTGCGGGGGTTCGCAAGATAAAAAAAAGGGCCAATATTATTTCCAATCAAAAATTCATTTTGCAAATCCTTTAAATCCCTTAGGGTAAGTGCGTCTCTGCCTACGATTATGATAGGAATTTAAGTACCTTTCTATAGATCTGCAGATTTGGAAAGTGGTTTATACACAAGAGGATCTAGAAGTAGATAAAAGGGGTTTAAGTGCGTTATAATCTGACGGCTACATTAGTGAATAGAGAGTAGAGGTAGCTTTATTTGCTGTTCAGATAGCGAGGGTGGATTCAGAAGTTAGAAAGTTCTTCAACTATGATGTTAACTTCATGCTTTAAGCATTGGTTAAATACCTACACACAGTATTGAATTTGGATTATTTTAAAATGCTTTACAATTTTTTTGCTATGAATTCTAAGTACACTGAGATAGACTCTTCAAAAATGTTCAAAGCAGTTTCTTTTACAGAGGAAGATCTAATGCATCACGCATCGATGGGACAAAGCACAATTTTCACCCACACGGCAGGTCATAGTGGTATTAATCAATTAGGTGGTGTTTACGTAAATGGACGACCGCTTCCTGATTCTACGCGCCAGAAAATTGTAGAATTAGCCCACTCGGGGGCACGACCATGTGATATTTCAAGAATACTCCAAGTTTCTAATGGATGTGTGTCGAAAATTTTAGGAAGGTAAGGTATATGGAAAATTTTTCCCGCCAAATTGATTTAATTAAAGATGTTTTCAAAGGTATTATGAAACGGGTTCTATAAAGCCTAGAGCTATAGGGGGTTCTAAACCTCGTGTAGCCACCGCACCAGTGGTTGCGAAAATTGCTGAATATAAACGAGAGTGCCCTTCTATCTTCGCATGGGAAATAAGAGATCGACTTCTGTCCGAAGGTGTGTGTAATAACGACAATATTCCCAGCGTAAGTGATTTTAAATTTTAACTACAAATCTAGGTACTTTCAAATAAAAAAGATAAAATGATTATTTAGAGATGGGTGATAGATAAATACGTTTAAGGGGAGATTTAGTATGGGCATCATAACTTGAGCCTTAGGCGATTTAGCGTATAACAAACAATCAAATAGCTTAGAAGTAAAAGTAAACACTCGTAAACATCGCTATTAACTATCTATGAGATTTACCTAGTTTCATTCCTGCGGGCTTCTTGTTTATATAACATGGAGCACATGTCAACGCTGTGCAAACTTTATTAGCGACAAGCGACAAGATCTGAGCTGTTTACTGAACTAAGAGAGGGATTCAGGTAGAGAGCAGGGGGTCTTTTAGATATATTTTACTCGAATTCCTTTTACACAAAGATTCATCAATACGATACGGGTACTTGGCGACTAATAGGTTAGATATATGTCATCTATTATATTTTTAACAATTGTCCCTTCCGCACTTCAAGAGATTCTCGGCAGATTTCTGCAAGGTCTTTTGTATATTTTGATTTATTATTACTGATATAGGGATATGTGTAGAGTGGTTTGTTTGATTTACTTTAGAATTTTAGAAATTTATGGAGTGATTTTCAAGACGAAACCTTGATGTCATAATTAGTCGTACAGAAACTGTAATGGTTCTGCTTGTATATTTGCATACTCATCAAAACAAAAGAATAAAGTAACAAAAAAGAGAACATAAAAAAAGAAAAAATTCATCCTCCGAGTTTTAGCACCTGGCGAAATTGTATCATGTAGTATATTATTCCCCTGTCCTATTATCATAAAAACAAACGATCCCATCTGCCCAATGCGAGTCCTTAACATCCGCCATTTTCTACCCCTCTGTCCGAGCTCATCCCTCTTTTTAATCTATATAAGGCGCAGGCTGTTAGACCGCTTTCACGCATTGCGTACCGCAGTATCGATGAGATGTGCAAGCATGCGCATTATTATTTGAATTTTCAGATTTATATCGGTTTTAATTGATTATCCTTATTCCCATGTAAACCAGGAAGTACCTTGCCCTTTGTGTCCAAGCGAGGGAAACACGAACGTACCCGATTTCCTACATTAATCCGTTAGACGCTCGTGGAATTCGTGCGTCGGTGGTGGAAACTCGGAGAAGAAATTTCCGACAAATTTTGGTGCGAATCATATTTTGACAAAAGCTTAGGAAAGCTTTTGGTTCGTTAAGCTTACGTTTGAGCTAAACAATCGAGTTTTAATGATGTTCTCGCTCTTCCTCATAGCGCACGTCACACGATTGGACAATTTCTAACAGCTGGTTAGACTGTGCGAATGATTGTCGAATTAACAAGACAATGAACAGCGTTACACGATCAGATTACAGATTTAACTGCGTCAATTGCTTAATCGGACAAGCTTCTGATTTTCTGTTAGGTTATGAAAGGATTCCTTTCACGTTAGAAATGATTTTTAACAAATTGTTTAGACGGAGTGGAAAGGCGTGCAATTCATCAAATTTGAACGTTGCATAATAATAGTATTAGAAAAAACTTAAATAACTTAAACTTTAAAAGACAGTATCCTACTTAAGTAACAGAAAAATTACTTTTCGATAGTAAATCATTTTAGATAAATCACGAACTGATTTTTTATCGAGGTTAACATAACTCTTTCTGCGCTTCTGAACTTCTATTTACGTTCCTAAGGTGAATACTTTACATTAAACAAACAAAACAAAAACAAAATAACATAAGAGAGACTGTACAACAAATTAGAAAACCCATTTGATGGTATAGGCAAGATTAGCAATTTTGTCGTTAGAATAACTGCAGAAAAATGTACTGATAGAAGTAAGATTTGCAAATGAATACAAATTTGAAACCCAAAGATAAAATATTTGTCCAATGAAGATCGTTTAAGAGTTTCCAATTCTATGAGAATATGCTCGACTGAATTGTGCGAATAAAAATGCATAATACCAGCTAAACGAGTTTTATCCAATCCACAGCAATATATACATATTCTTTTGCATTTATCAAAGTAAGGTCTTCTAATTTCATGCCCTTTAAATGTTGAAAGAATGGTCACTAATTTGACAAAATAGAGCAAAATATGCAAGAAAGTTACATAAAGTTACATCTTCAACCTGTATATCATTTCTAAGAACTCAGCGGTGTCCTATTGTTCACTCATCACATATAAACAGAGCTGATCTAGATTTAAATATTATTTTAATGTCCCACTGCCTGACGTGTTGCCAATAAACATCCAAGGGCGCTAATTTTCTCAGCTCTGGGTTTCAGCAAATAACAATTCCCTGAATGATTATGCTGCTACAGCATTGCGTGTATAGAGCACCTGTCGCTTTTTATTGAAAGTTGAACCAAATTTGAGGTTAGAAAACTGCCTTGTTAGCGCCTATAGTTTAAACGTTGAGTAAGATTCTCAGCAGCTTTCTCCAGCGATATGTGAGCTTTTCCATTCATTGAATCTATTTAGTTAGAATATCAGCCGTCGAGCGTCCCTAAACGCACTCAAAGTTTTAGGATCAGCAAATCAGTAAATCTTCAATTTAATTTCTGGTGCAGTTATTCATATCAGCTTGTTGTCAAAACTGCGTTAGCGAGAAATTATTGGATAGGTGCAATAAGATTCAATTTTGTCTTATTGATTGGATATTTGAATTTGTAGTCTAGATCTCCAACTCTTGGCTCCACTTATGTACTAATTACCAATAGTTGTCATCTGCAAATTAATGAGTAATTAAGTGAAGTCCCTTGCCTAAACCAAAGTAAATTTAAAACAATCCAAAAAACCCAGTAGCGTTTTTGGCAAAGCTTGAAAAGCCTAATCATTTCTACAGATCAACCAATTCTAAAAGTTCAAGTACTCCAAAACTAGCCCGAAAAGTCGAATAGGCTTTTAAAGCTTAATCAACTAGAAAAAGCCGTCTAACTTAAAATTTTTGGTGGCGCGTTTAATATTAAAACAAAGAATTCTAGGGCAAAAAGTTTAGGCAGTTACTCTGAGAAAACCAGTTGCTTTAAATGGCTTGTCTGGAATGTCTCGATAAAGTCAGTTGGCCTAAAAGTTCAAATTAGGTCAAAAAATCTTGAATTATTTATAAGTAATAAGATCTGGTCCGAAGAGAATCCGAATAGAAGTTTGATTTATAAAATCAGAACTTACAGGCACTTTCTAGATAATCAAGTTTCAAATATGTACTCGTAGCTGTAACAAATGGTCGATCATTATTTAATGTGCCTAGTACGACTATAGCATGTCTTTGATTCCTGTTGATTGTTTACTAAAGAATTTTTCAATTCGAAAACCAAATTTAACCTTTTGGTTGCAAAATAGATGAAAAGAAGTTGGTTCTAAAATCTTCAACTGCCAAAAGCTAAGTGTCTTAGCAATACAGTCATCAGGGGTATTATCGAACCAAAATTGAGAAAATTTCAGACTTTACTGATCCTGTATGTATTGATCTTGATAAGTTACTCCCTCATAGGAAGCTAAAGGCAATCAAGAAAGTTCCAAAGAGAAGAACTGTTTACCAAGAATGTTAATGTTACTAAGGAACCATATCTAAGAATAAATCTTAAAACTTTTGATAAAAGAAAATTCAGCGGATTACGTTACGTTTCTTAGGCCGCCTCTTTAGTCCTTGTCTTTCTCAATGTAAATAATGGAAGAGCTTCAGAAGTAAAGCAGAGTGTTAAAATATTCTTTCTTAGTCGAGTTGCAGAAACACATGTTGGCCTTAATGTAGGTCAAAATAGGTATGCTAGCCATCCGGTATTACTTGAGATGATCTACATCTAAAAGAAGATTTGTAGAAACTTGCCCAAATAAGAGAGACAGTAGGGTCTAAAGTACAATAAAAAAAATAATTTTGACTGACCGATTACCATATTAAATTTTGCAGACGTTGACACGAGCTAGGCTAGAAGATTTTAGCAAAACAATTTTTCTATTTGCTTAATTGATGATGTCTTGATTCTGTATTCATTGAATCCATTAGTATGGTGGTGATAGATTTATAGAGATCTCTGTATTAACAGTCCATTATTCTTTGACCAACCTTGGTATTTTCACCAATCATCACAACCAAGTAAGGTGGTGTTGTTTGATTGGCATGTTGAACGGTGGAAAAGGAAATATCAAAAATAAACGATGAAGAAAATAAACAATAATTTCTCAGGAATTTAGAAAGTATCTATTAGTTTCACTTTTAAAGCGATTTTCCCAATCCCTTAACTTAATGAAAATCTTTACTAACTTGAGTAATTAAATACGAAAAAACTTATCGAATTGTATTGTTAATTGTTATTATCCGTTTGGATTGATTGGATCTTCGCACATTGTTTCAAAAACAAAACTAGAAAGAGGCGCAATTGTAAAAATAGAAATAAAAAACAAAGAGAAAATATTGAATTTGGAACTTTGTCGTTTAGAAGATTAAATGCTGTTTGCTATTCATGTTTACGTAGTTTCATTGATAAAAAAGTCCCATTTTCAGCCTGCAATTTATTCAAGGAATAGTGAAAGAATCTTGAGTATTAGTTTGTGTTATGCACTTGAAGGACTTAATGCGTAACGAAACAGTCACGGAATTGGAGGGCAGTTTCATCATTGACATAAATAGCTTAGGGGGCGAGAGCAGCCATGATAGGTCAAACAATTCGGGTGCAATCGAATGTGAAAAGGAAACGCCAGTGTAAGGAGGAAAACGTCTGTAAATGGGACCGTTTTCATCGTCGAGAGAGCAGACGTTCACAATCGAACGCTTTAACATGATCTTCATTGGATATTTGTCGACAAAACTGATAAAACTGTTTATTCTCCATCGGTTTTTTTTAGTATTTTCCGTTTTTCATTTCGTTCAGTCATCGCACATATATATAAGCGTGGTAAATTTAATAACCTTTTTTAAATCGATTTCAATGCACGAATTAAAGTAAGAAGAAAATTACCAATAAGTATATAATCTTAAGAACGGGAAATTGCCAATACAGCGAATCGTAGCGCATCTTTCAGCAGCAGGTCCACCATTTTCTGTAATCTCTGTCTATTTTTATAATCCCCTCGGTTGCGTTTCTGCACACCTCCCTGCTAGCGGTTTCCCTGGCAACTACACCCCTCACATACCGACAGATACCGCGAATCTAAGCCCTTTTTGTTCATCGGTTCATCCTGAACTCGATTCTGTTTACTATATTTTGATTTTAAATTTAACTTTTTTTTTAGACAGCAAAAACCACTTTTATAACAGGGAAAATTTATTCTGAAATGTGTTTACAATTTAAAAACAAAAAATTTAATAAAGTAAAAAGTTAAAATTATATTTATAAAAATTATATAAAAATCTACTCAAGAGAGAGTTATTTTTGTCTGATTTACTAATTTATGGTATGATTTTAAAAAGATAATCGTAGTAAAAACAGTAATCTACTGATGTTACGATTATACTTTCAAATAAAAGGAACAAAAAGCAAAATGATTGAATGAACAAATACAATAGACAATAAAATCGAAATCGTTGTGATTGTGATTTAAATTATAGAATGCCAATTAGGGTAATGAAATTAATGTAAATGTATGTAGAGCATGTGGTATTGTAAAGCCACATGTCATCAAGTTAGCCCTGCTTCTGACAGACTAGATTTAGAAAGTGATATCGGATAGATTTTGCAAAAAAAAACGTTATCCATTGTTCTTCGTTTTTATTGTTACGTCGTTTTTCGCAACTGGTCACGGTTATAAGCCGAAAAAAGACAGATATGATTTAGGTAAAGCCATTATTCGTGAAAACTGGGGGAGAGTTGGGTAAAAAGGGGCACGAGAGGCAAAATTTTTGAATGAGATCAGCTAAGCGTGTTGTACAATTCGTGAGCGGTCATATGTGAAATAGTCCTGGTATTGAGGGACCTGCGGGGCTCGAAGTTAGGACGGTAATAACGGGAATTTCAAAATGAACTTGAAAGAAATTTATCGTAAAATGTAATTGAATTTCTCTGAATTAAATTGTTCAATTTATGAAACCACGGTGATTTCCCTTTAGGCAAACCGCGTGATTGTTCCAGGGGTTACCTCCTCCCCCGAGACACAATAACGTCTTGATGACAATATTGCCCCCGTATGGCACGTAACTACAATGAAATAATAATAATAATAATAGTAAGGCATTTTTAAAATATTCCAGATTTGTTATGCATTCTCCGGAATATAAATGTTTTTCAGGAAATATATCGTATTTCCTTCATCTGACCACTGCATACGTCATGAATGCCTCAAACTAAAATTGATATGGGTGCTGTCGTCAGATGACTATCAAATTCTGTTGCGTTGTTGTTGGCAGATATTTCATATTTTAACCGCAGAAGTGGAAACTGACCGAATTATTATATTTTAACGTGTATAAATATAGAATTACATTTCTAAATAGAAATCTTTAAGGCATAACAAACTTTCAACATCTAAATTTCGCTTGTTAATGCAAAAAGTTTATGAAAGTAAATTTTTATGTAAATTATACCTACTATTATCGTTTTAGTAAAGAGAAGTTGCTTTAAATAAACTTCTATTCGTTGATTTGAATTTAAAAAGTTATTTATCGGCTTTTTATTACTAAAGTGGTTTTCAAAATGAAACACAAATATACCAGTACCTAACTATAGTTAATGAACTCGAGTTGATTGGATTTCTGTTGATTGTTTGTTTTGACATGAAGTTTGGTTTCAAGTTATTACATTCGTGTAACATCAAACACTTAAACATTTGTAGTAATTTGACTTGTATTTTGTATCTTTCTGAACCAATTTTGATTTCGAATTTCAATTTTTGCCAGTAACATACTTTTTTGCTCTTTTACGTGAACTATTAGTTTCATCAATAATACAGACACACTAAACAATGAAACTGTTTCTTTGATGCTAATTGGTTTTGATTTTGCTTAGCTTCTGATGAAATTTGAAATGACCAAGACTTTCTAGTTCAAAAACATATCATAGTACCAATTTCTCTTATTTGGTTTTCCTTTGTTCAGAGAGAAATAAATGTGATCAATTCAGATTTTAATTTGGCTAATAATCAAAGCATCCCATTTTCGGTTTTCCCGTCAAGAATACATAGCTAACTGTTGTCTTGAAAAAGACTTTCTAAATCTATATTTATAGTGTAGCTAAGACAGTTTCACATCGAGTATACATTTTAGATTACTTCGTTGAAATTCTTGCCCACCTAATAGTTTTAGCCTTTAAGTCTTGAGCAACATTTGATATTTTTTTATTTGATACTTCTAAGTTTACTCAAGTAGATAGCCTTTGGTAGACAACATAGACGTTCTTCTTTGAGTTTTAGTTATATACATAAATGATCATTTTTGATATATAGTGGTACGTTGGATTATAAGATTGAAGTTGTAATGCTTGAAGTTCGAAAGAGAAGACCGTGAAGCAGCATCTTGCAGATTGCCCACCTGTATGATTGATTGTAAAGGAACTAATCAAGCGCTTTGTTGATGCTTAAGTTATTAGACGTTTCTAAATCATGCCATTCTCTTTTGGGTTTTTAATAGTATTGGTTGCTTCATTCTATTAAATGTATTTTTCCGGTTTGCATTTTCTACTTCATATTGTACCACTCTCAATTCTTCGTTCTACAAATTCAATTTCTTAGATCTTCTTTGAAGATTTAACAGTCTGGCACTAATATTAGCAATTCAAATCTAGAAGACACTTCTTTGTTTCTTCCTTTCCATATACTTAATATTTCCTTAGTTTGTTAAGTTAACCACCAGATCTATGAAGTATTATTGTGAATCATTTCTAGTGGTATCACCACTGTTGACTAGATAGTCTGAAATGAACTGTGCCTAACTAACTGAAGTGATATAAACTTAAAGCGATTATATCAATTGTATAACATGGTTAAATAGATCTTGTTAATAGTTGTCCAGTGATGGATACTGAACTGCCTTGATAAATTATGGCGAGATATAAAAACAAAATATTTTGCTTCCAAAGGCATTATAGATGTAGGTATACTTCGGACGAGATAACTGTGCATTACTGATGTTGTTTTAATAGGAATTTGCTTTTCTTCAGAATCGTTTGCTGAAGCACACACGATTCAACCAGTTGTGGTCGAAAAGCCCATCAACATTGCTTTAAGGATGAATAAGTCTCGAATTGATTCCTTTATTGCATTTGAATCTTATAATCAACTGTATTTACACCTTCTACTTTAAAGTGATTTATTGGTGTTTTGCACGACACAGTCTATTTAACCTCTCGTATTGTTTTGCTTATCCGTCTCTTATCTATTCAGCAATTCTCTGCAATGCGAGATATGGTTTTATCACTGATTCGAATTTTAGAATCGTTCAGGGATTTCTGTTGCATTTTCTGTGTGTTGGCCTTGTTTCTAATTTACTCTTTGCTAGTTTCTAGATAATGTCCAAATTCGAAAGATGATCTTTGACAAAAAAATAAAGTTCGTCTGTAGATACCATACTTAATTAACTCTAACGCTCATTCCAGTAAAATGTGCATTTATTGTTGCTAAGGACAAACTTGCATTAACTTGACGTTTTGATACAGAAAAATTACATAAATTGATCTACTTCAAATCAGATCTGTCTGGTATCTTGGCTAACAGTCTTTGGCTAACAGAGTTTTGCAATTTGTAAAATATTTATGATAAAATCTAATCTTTGGTGGATGTAAATCTGAGTTGCATTTTCATAACTGAACATGAGGTAAACCTCATTCTTGATGCCAAATCATTAGGTAAAAGACCAAAGGTTTTTTACGAAAGAAACATAAATCTCTACACTTTATCCAGCGCATTGGTAGCCACAAGGTAAATAAAACCATGCCGAAAATGTTTGAGCAAGTGTTACAATTTAAAACATTATTGATGATTGCTAAAAAAATGGAGGTGACAGAACTTCAGAAAATTATGATCTGTTATAAACTAATTACCGAATTACTTTGAAGAAAAGAATTAGACTATAATGTTGAAGAATTGGTTAGTGTATAGTTACAAAATTACAAACAAGACCTGAGTTAGAAAAATTAAAATTGAAATGTCGCCAACAGTAGTTACCGCTAAAAGTAAATTAAAGACATCAACACCTGACGCTTTAAAAGAGAAGAAATGACCGAAAAACAGCTTCAAATATTTTGAATATTGAAAGGGCAAAACACGCTGTAACCTTGAAGTAAAGTTAAGTTTACATTATTCTTTCTACAATGCATATAGAATTCGTGACTCAGAAATGGTAAGAGATAGATAGTCGATTAAATTTGAAAAAAGTCTTTTGTCTCATCAAATCATTTATTTTTGGATATTTTGAGTTTTCAGACTTATTTAAAGGCAGACATCTCTGATTTTTTTTAATATCGCCCCTACCTGAGTTTGAGATCATTGAATGACTTGTTCCAAATGCGTAGTAATTCTTGTGTTAGAAAGTTATTAGACAAAGACGATGTTTTACGCGGAAATTGCAAAAAAACTTAAAACCAAAATGGAAATTGTACTATTGTTAGGTATACACACTATATAATAAGGGCAGTGACATTTTAGAAAAGCAAAAAAGAAAAATCGACAGTTTCTGTAGACTACTGTGCTATTCAGGTACTTATACCTAACGGTACTCTACGTGACAAGTTTCTTTTGAAGTTGAGATTGACAGAACCGAGTGGTTATCCAACTTTTTATTTTTCTAAAATCTACTATCCTATCAGTTCAAGAGCAAACTAGGATTTACCTAGGGAGATTTTAAGTCAAGAGGAAAATGAGTCAATATGGTGTAAATGAGTGCAAATGAATAAGTGAATCTTATCTAATCATTCTGAATACCATGAGCTTACTAAATCAAATTATTATCAGAGATGTTTACTTTTAAATAACTCACCCTGTAGATAATCAAAAGATTTAAGGTCATGTGTAAATTAGAATGCTATGATTTCTTCATAAGGCTATCTGAAATGAATATTAAAGATGAAACCTCAAAGTGCGATCAAAATTCTACCGCTTTCATCATAAAAGACAGTCAAGACGGTAGGATTTAAAAATCTACACATCTTGCGGTTTTCAAACTACTTATAAAAAGATAAATGAATCAAGAAGTGAGAAGGATTTTGATTACTTGGCATGTGGGCCGAGTTTAACTGTTTTTAATTTCGTCTTTTCGACCAATTACAATTAGCTTTTAATTCCGTGATGAATATTGCTGTTAGACTCAAGATAGTAACTTGCTCTTTAGCAGTCATTTTAGTTTAAAATTAAAGTGTTATCCTAAGATATAATAATCCCTCGCAGCTGGTGTTAAAGTTGTACATCTTTTTACACCACTTTCCGGCGCCTCTTAAAATATCATTGGCAAAAGAACGTTTTTAAACTTGTTTAACCTCCCTAAAACTATTTTGTCGAAATACCTGGAAGTGGTTAGAGTAGTAGAAGAGTAAACTGAAATTCGTCATGTTTACGTGGGCGACCCATTCATAATTGTCCATCATTCACCATTATCACTGTGGAAAAAGTAATTTGTTTTTAACTTACCGTAATAAACGTTAAAAGTCTATTCAGTAATGGTAATCTCAGATCTTTAGAAAAACCTAGTTTTACAACTCGGTTAATGTTTGATGTCAAAATGACAGCGGCTTAAAATATGATGCTCGACGCTATTTCTATTTTGTGTTTTGCAAACCGTCCGGCTTATAGAAATATTTTGTTTTTGAAATAGACCTTTGGTTGTTTCGAAAGAAAACGTCTTGCAATGAACTTGCATCATTTGCTTGCGTTATTAATGATTCAAGTTATTAGTGTATGCATATGCATGCAGGTGATCTGCGTTTGATATCAGATAATTGACATAAGAATGTCTTAATGCTTAATTATTGCCATTTTCATTCTTCTATTGATTCTTATTTCGTTCCTTTTAGAATTTAAAATAAAAAAAAATTACAAATTCTGCGTAAGAGTAATAGTCTAATATACAGAGTGAATAAAAAGTATAGAACACAATTTATATCTTCAAAATAATGCTTGTGGATTTTGCATTTTAATTAATGCTGTGACGTCATCGGAATTCTTTTAAATATTATTTGGATATTATCTGCCATCAAAATACTCTGTTGGTATTGTACGGTTCTTGGTCAGATTTCATGTCTGTTTGTTTCTGAAGTTTCCGTCTTCTATTTTTTGCTTTGATAGTATTCCAGTTTGTCTCATTTCTTTCTAAACCCACCCTCTTGTTGATCTATGGACGTTGTACATTTTTATATATATTCGACACTTTTTAATAAGAAATGAAGTTTTATCCATTCTTCAATTTGTAAGATCTTAGGAAGCCGGTTGCAGATTCAAATCAACGCTGCTCAAATATTGTCAAAACTGATTTGCGGTATTTGAACAAGAAACTTTAGCTTTCTCAATCATCAATAGGCGCTGGTGTAACTAACACCTCCACGGAGCCTGATGGCATAGCGTTCTAGTAGGCGCATAGCGCAAACAATCGAAAAACTAAAAATACCCAGATTCAACTTGTAATTTATTGTTTGTAAATATAAAGCAGATTCGATGCAGCCGGCTCCACCATCTGGTGGTGTGCATGGAATTGGCGAATAAACGTCGCGTCGAGTTAGGCAAAGGCCAATAAAGCGAGTGAAATATATCCTCTGGTTGTGGAGATGGCCTTGATGGAATCGTTGAAATCAACTTTTTGTGAACAAACGGCGGAGAGCGACGAAGAGCAAACATGACAAAAAGGAAAAAAAACTAGAAACTTTTGGAATGACAACACCATTTATCATGGAAACAAAATTCAAAGCCTAGGATGGTGGATTTATTTCCGTAGTTGAAAATAGTTGAGATGTTGGTTTTGATGGATGCAGGCAAGGGTTGGATCTAGAGTTGAGTCTTGTCTTAGTTGTGTGCTATCGAGAAATGAAACCGTTACGTCATTATTAATAGGCTTTCAATAATGAGATTAGCCGAGGTAGTAGCCAGGAGAAGAGCAAACAAATGTGTGACCATGCGGTGTCGAAAGCAATGCAAAGGCGAAGCGTCAAGTATTTTAGCAAACGTTCTGACGTGATTTAACCATAACCGTGCCACTCAGCGTAGCACTATTCTCGCTAGGGCTTTCGCGGTTTTCCTTAGTAGTGTAGTCTTCCTACTATTTCCATTCTTGGCAGCAGTGGATTCGAAATTTTGCAGTGACTTTCTCCCAAAAGGAGAATAAAACATGATGACATTCTATTCTCAAACCAGAGGTTCTTTGTAGATTCCTTCATTTTATCAACGTGATAAAGTTCAGAGAGTTTATAGCATTTCTTGGAAAATACTAGGATTCCTTTTACGTTTCGTTTGTATCTTAAGCAGTACAGTAATTTTATAAAAAAATAATAAAAATAAGCACGAGAGAAAAAAGTTTCACACTTCTGTCGGTCATGTTAATTAAATACATTACCTTATCGTGTTACTTCCTTAAACTTATATTAAAAATGAAAAAGAAACCCCACAGTTCTAGATGTTTAATTCTAGGGACACAGCCTCAGCATCTTTCTTGTAGTAGCCGTTACTGTTTGATCACAATTTTTCGGTTTCTTCTGGTATTCCATTCTATACTTTTATTAAGAATTTTTTGGTTTATTTCACCTGTTTTAGAAATTACATGTTAAGCAGTGTACAGTACTGTCAAATATAACTTTATATTTTTTATTTATATAATTTCTAAATTTTCTATGTTTTAAAGTGACATCCAGATTAAAAAATAAAAACAAAAGGATGATGAAAGTTATGGGGAAATTTTATATCTTAGATATATTTTGCAGGAAGGGCATTCTTGTAAAGATTACTTCAAAATGTTTTTTGGATTTTTTTAAATTCAGCTAATCTATGCTAAGAAATCTGATGTACATTTCTTCAATTTAGTACAATCATGTTTCTGCGAAAACCAAACATTTAAAGGACACTCGGTATAAGGAATTTCAGTAAAGATAAAAATATTGACATATTCTATTTTAAATGATGTAAATTGAAAATAAAAACATTAAAAAAGATTGAAATTAAGAAAATATAAACAGCAAGTTTCTATTGAAATAAATAGATTAACTTCTCTAGAGCTAAAAGATAGAGCTAGAAGATTAAACATCACAGAAAGCAAATAAATGTCTGAAGTAAACTGGAAGGAGTACAAAATTAAGACATAAATTTTAGAGTTCAAACAGTAAAACTAGGAGAGTCTTGAATAAAAATTGTAATTTTCTTTTGATATATTTCCAAGAGATTTACTAAAATTAAAAACTGAAATTTCATTTCTTTTTTATATCCAAGTACATATCCATTGTAAGTACGAAGAATAATTCTCAATTTGTTCCACTTGAATTTTTCATTGTTTACATACATTTCCAGTAGTTGCGTGCACATTTTCAGTTAAATAAAATGTCATAACAAGAATAACGTATTTATCTCTGGACTTCAAAAGTGAAATGTTAAATTTTTCCGTGTTCTAACAAACGAAAAAAAGTCATTTCTCATTTACGTGCTTTAATTCTTCTAACACCTATCAGTTAAAATATGGAAAAATAACTCATTCTAATCAAAGATCAGCGGCTCGTGACTTTAAGCTTATAATTTTTAATGAGCTATACTACAGCTTTCTTTTATTTATTTTTTTATACCTATAATTATTTATCAGGGATTTATCTAATTTTCATATACTTATGGCATCTGATAGGCCGGATTTATTTTAATTAATTAAATATTAAAAAGCTCTTTTAATTTTGCAAACAATGAAAACCGCAACATGCAAGTCAGTAGCGAACTATAAAAAAAGAACTTAGGGTTATGTATGTGTGTTGGTGACGGACAATGACGAGGTGTTGTACTTCCACTTGGTTAGGTCCAAAGAATAAGCCGTAATAACGTTCAGGGATCAGCTATAAGCTAGTTACAAGGGGTGCGTGTGTGTTTCAGCGTTGCGTATTCTCGGGGATGCTTGCATCTGGCACGCATTGTTTGCATACAGTCTTTTCCCACAAAATTTGTAACTCTATTTATGCATAACTAAAATTACATGCGAACTTTTTCTATTTTTCTTTCAGGTATCTTCAATAAATAGAGTATTAAGAAATTTAGCTTCACAAAAAGAACAACAAGCCTCACAACAAAATGAATCTGTTTATGATAAATTAAGAATGTTTAATGGACAAGCACCGGGCTGGGCCTGGTATCCTGGAGCAACACCCACACCGCATCTTGGATTACCACCTGCACCAACCGCTCTTACAACTCAGATAACTAGAGATGATTTACAAAAAAGAGGTAAGAAATATGTTTGCTCCTTTTTTAAACTTCGGTTTTTTTTGCTTATTTTGTGCCTTGGGTATAAAGTGATTTTATTAAAAATAAAAGAGATGACAGTAAAGTGATGTGAGAAAAGGACAACGGTTTATTACACCTGATAATATATATCCTCTGGTGTAATGAGTCAAAACGACAGGTCCATAACACAATTTGTCAAAGTAATAGAATTAGAAATAGAAGACAAATGAGTGCGCAAGGACAATATTCCACAGAAGGCAATGTTGCGGGTTGTAATAACCTCATCTTTTTTTATGTAGGTGTCACGTTTGAGGCCTTGCAAGATGTTTATTAATATTTTCAATTAATCTGAATTTACAATTTTCATTTAGAATTGTTATTTCATTGCTTTTATAACTCTAAAAAATTTCATAAGCAATACAAGCAGCTCCCTATATTAATATACAATAGATTCAGCGGCAGGAATAATCAGTACAAAAATTCCCAAATATGATCTCACCTTCTTAAGTTTTATATTTAATATTTCGATTTTTGACAAGTATCTACTTAACTGACATAAAACTTTAGAAATTTCGTTTTCTTTGTACGCTTAAAAATTCATGACTTTTTGGTCTAGACTATCTATCTTCATACTATAGTATCACCGATTAGATCTTCAAGCAGCAATCAATTTGCCAAAAAGAATCTTTAGGTTAATCGTTAACAAAATTAGCAAAACACAAAAGAATATTATTGAGGGGAAGGAAACATCCCCACCTCCTCGTTAATTTTCGCTATTACTGGTTTTTTGATTTGATCGTTTTTGCAAATTTATCTTGTGCAGTTGAATATTTACTGACTCCTGACTCTTGACTTTTTCTATCTATTTGTTTAAGTGAGATATCTATGAAAATTAAAATTTTCAAAAATGGTCTTGAACTTTGAAATCTTCAATAATAATTCCAGATAACATAGGATCTATTGTCAATTGGGGATCTTTTACAGTCTAGTTAGAGTTAATCGAATTGTTATTCATTTCCGAATCGGACTGTCTATACGGGCCAGTCGTTTTCGAATTGTACATACTATCTCATGTGGAATCTATCGTCTTTCTCCTTCTTATTCGAAATCTGTAGAATCTATTTGACACATTAGATTTTCTCGCCTGGTTCTGCTTGACTTTATATGGTTGCATGCCAGCTTGTGCTGCTCATTTGAACTAAAGTAATCCTTCCATATGTATCAGCAATTGATGGATATTCTCAAACTGTTGTACAATCAATGCTTCTAGCTACAAATGCTGAACAGTCCTATTCGCTTCGTTTATAACTGGCTTTACAATGTATTCGAGAAACTTCTGAATTACTGATTTTCATTTAGCAGCATCGTTAAGAATTATAAAATGGAAGAAACACCAAGCCGATGGTTCAAGGCAGATGAATTTGTAAATTCACTCCTGGAAATGGCGTGAATGACAACTAAATGTTTGATTATTTTCACTTTAGGCAAAACGCTGTTGTTGGTTTTCTAAATCAATGGTTATAGCTTTACGACAGTCGCGAAATACATTTACCAATCGGTCTTGTTATTGATTAAAATAACTCGCATACGAATTATATTGATACGGGGTAGGCTGCATAAATTAATGAACCTCAAGGAAAATGTAGACTTTTGCGTCTTCTCATCTCAAACGAGATAAGTGTGGAAGGGCGCAGTCCGAATCGTGTTCGTTTTTAGTTCTCTGAAGAAGGTCGATAGAGGATGAAGCCTGACCATGGTCACCATAAGTGGGCTGTTGGACAGAAAAATCTGACCCGCGTTTGTATTTATCTTTCTTAAGAAAGTTAACGGAATGCCAAGCTCGAATTTGAGCCACCATCCGTTGAGCGTCGCAATCTGACGCCTGTTTGTATTTAGCATTTTCACAATGGTTAGTGGAAGGTACAGCTTTTTGCGTAAATAATGCCGCAGTACATTCTCTTAATGAATGAATTGATCAAATACACGAAATCTGATTTAGCATTAATTACATAAAATTTGTATATTTAGTTAATTGCTTCATTAAAGAAATGATTTGCGACATTATTTATACAAGAATCTGTACAAGCCTACCCATTTTGCAACCAAAGTGGCCTCCAAAAGAGTTGAAAGAAGAGCAGCACGATACAACCAGGTCGTAGGGAGAGTTTAGAGATAACGCAGCGAACCGAAGCGGAGTTTCAATAGTGGAAATAATCTTTCTTCCTTTGATCAACTTTTGACTTCATTAAGTTTTAATCTATCCCATTCCACATTAAGCTTTCTCAATCTATTGTATTTTGCTATACATCTCACTCATTATGGTTTATCTTTTCCTTTTCTAGAAAGATAATAATTACACTTTCTAGTACTATCAAGGTTAAGTCATTCAAAATAAATATCAACATCAATAGCAAAACTTCAGGGTACTGCTTGTGATATTAATGATCGCTTTGTTAATCCTTACAGTAAAAGCAGAAACAATATAGGAATTGTAAAAAAGAAGTTTTTTGGTAGACTGACAGACATTTAAAAAGCAGGACATCTGAGTTCAGATATTCTATATATAACTTATACCAAAGAAAACCCTTAGGCTGCGCCCTTCACCACTCAACGGGCCATCTCCGGCGGCCCAAAATCAGCTTCACCTTCCACTTTTTAAGAAAAGTAGATATTGATGCGTCCTCGAACGGGACGCCTGCAGTGATCCAAGGTAGAGCTCCGATGGCCCAAGATTAGGTTTGTCCTCCACTAACTTTTTAAAGAAAAGTAAATATCAACGCGGATCGGGTTGCGATCTCCAACAGGTCACAAATATCTAAGTATCGGGCTGCCCTATATCTGTGCGCTTTGAATGGAATCTAAAGACAAAAAGAAGAACCGGTTTCAGGAAGAGCGAAATCGGTCTTCTTCAAGAATAGCAAAATCAATAAAATGTCTGCTACTATTACTGACATTTGAGAATTCAAGTCTTCTTCCTTCTCCTTCAAAGAGATCTATTACAAAGCCGTGTTTACAAGAATCAGATGGAATCTCCAACTTATACTGAAACTAGTGAAATGCAACAGGTGAATAACCAAAGCGTACTACATACAGCGTGAAAGGTATTTAATGTATTTTGACTTTTCAGGGGCTCTTAAAGTTTGCACGGTAATTATATCATCAACACAGTTGATATGAATGACGCCAAATAAACTCAGTACAATCTGACTAACGATAAGTGCGGCGGTATTGTCAAAATATGTTCTTTGTCAGAACTGTTTTTTAAACGAGAGAAAAGAACTCTTTGTTTGAGTATACTGCATTTATCGGAGCACTAAAGAGTAAGGCTTTCAATTAAACTTTATTTCTCAGCACTGCCTTCTATGGATTAAAATATCCACTGTACTTTGAAATTATAATGTTTGTTCTCATAGGTTCTATTCATTATTGAATTTGCAGAGATCTTTTGTCAACTAGGTCAAAAACCATGCGATCCCAAAAATACAGCATTTTAGCTATTTAGCGAAATTGAGTTGTAAATTAAAATCCAAGATATTAGCGCCTACACCAACAGTTTAAATCTATTTTCGAAAAAGAGTTTTGCATTTTAGTTGATGAAGTGTGTTCTGAAAGTATATCATTATGATTTTCCCAAATGAATTTAAATAACTTTAATTAACCTTTACGTAACGGCCTGCCATTATCTAGTTAACGAAGATTTAACTAATTGCGAAAGTTACATTTTTTTCTGATATGTAGTTAGTACTGATTTTCTTCTTTTCCTTTTTGCTACGAAACAAGTCACTTTCACAAGAAAATGCGAATTGAAGGCATTTTGGGTTCTTCACGGGCAAAGTTTTATGGAAATCTAAGATGGTATGGGACAAACAAAAACCTGTTGTGTTCCTGCTTTTTGTTAAACAGCACATCTTTATTTTGCTCACATTGAATTAATTCCTAAGCATTCTCTATATTGATGTAGCTTTGGTTAAGAAACTGCTACTGTCTTAAGTCTTATGGTTCTATTTTTATAACCGCTTGATGGTAGAACTGAAGATTTTGGTATCGATTTTCTTGACCACCTAATCAGATAAAATCTCTGCTAATAGTTAGGAAAAAGATTTCAGCCCCACTTTAATCTCAATTTCTAGATCATCTTGTTCACTATCTTTCTGTCCATGTAGTCCATACCATATCAATAAAATCACCTCACTCAATTAAAAAACGTTACGCGTTTCGTTTTTGTGAGACACATGGTATAACGTATTGTAATAAACTGATTTTTATGTAAAGTTGATAGTTTCTACTAATTGTTGCAGTTGCAATACATACAACATCTTATTGTATGACACAGTAATCTTTTATTTAAATATGATATCAGGTTTGAATTATTCTGAAGAATATATGAACATTTACGTACCTACCTTGATTAATTTTTGAAAGATTTTTCTTGCGCATGGATCGTATAATAAATAAATGCCTGAAAAAGCAAAACCATTTTGTGTATAATCGAATAAAAAATAAACATCAAAAATACTGTTGTGTATGTACCGTCAATCATGTTAATTAAAGTTAAATACTAACCTAACTAACTAGTACAAACCAGAATATGTAATTAATCAAAAACGTATTTCCATTCATTCATAAATTATGAGCGGCCAAATGCAATATTACGTATTCGTACTTATTCAATGTTCGGTCGGATATTTGTTCGGTACCAGTTATATATTTTGAAACGCATCCAACTACGGATGCTTAATTGTATGTAAGCTCATTAATATGGTACATATTTAGAGCCAGGATATTGAGTTTAACGTGATTATCATAGCGATGGTAATTGAAATTTGTAATTACAAGTGTATCACATAATGACATTTCAGATCGGCGATAATATATAATTAGTATTTTAACATAAAGTTAGAAAAGTTGTTTGACAGTCTCTCGTATGGGAGGTTTACACAACGAGCGGACAAAGTCAAAAAAGCGACGAACCCGTTGAGGTGGAAAATTCGAGTGGACATAAGACCTGATTAGAAAAAGATGAACCTGGTCCAAGGACAGCAAAAAATTACTTGTCGGCAAGACTCAACAACTAAAAGAGAAAAGAATAGAATCGAAACCGGTCGGGACATTTCAAAAATTTTTAATTTTAGTAACCGTCAAAGATACAATATTGTAGGTATGCGTGCGGTGAATGTGCGTGTGCGTGCAACGATGACGAGCGAGTATTTCGCAATCGCAGTGCAAATTGCTTAAATCTAAAATATGTAAATTCGAGTTGCGAGATTCGTAGGCAGAAAACATAAACAGGAGGCAAGGGAATAGGATCAGAAGATGAAATAAAACAAGGAGAATGAAATGGCGAGGGTGGATATGAAATGGGGTGGAGTTTACAGAAGCGGAAGTAAAGAGGGATGCGAAGCGGGTGGTGGGAAACAGCCGCTAGTGGAATGACTAGGAAGACGATAAAACTCGGATGTTACACTTTTGTTTTCGAGCTAATTTTTGACAAAACTACCCCGTAAAAGTCACTTTTTAGAAAAAATACGATCAAACTTACCAAGTATATTCCCTACCGTCCGCCAATGTGTACAATTTACTAACTTCGTATATATACCATTCTGAGAAGAGCGTCATATTTTCTCTACCAAACTTTCATCCATATTTTTTAGCTTTTATTTGCTCCGAACACAAAAAGCGCCGTATTTTTCACTAGCGTTAATAGACGCCCCATTCCAAACCCCTCTGTTGTCGAGTGTTACGATGAAATTTACCGCTAACACAATTACCGGTTTAGATTGGGCAGCAAAAGTTCACTCGCATGGAATTTATGTTCATTTTGGAACGGCCGCCCGTCAGTAAACTAAATTATTTTATCTCCAGCCTCGCACTAGCCCGATGTAGATTCTAGATAATGATTATCGCTCATTTAACAAGGTAGATTATTACTTGTAAAAATATTACGATTCTAAAATTTTCTAAATGTAATTTTTTCCTCCTAAAACTAAAAATAATTTTGTCCCAGACAGATCCTATTCTTTATTCTACGGACCTTTGACAACAATTCCATCGAATTATGTTCTTTCTGATTTATTCATTGTCCAATCCTTTCGGGCCTGCTAGATAGTGAATGAAAAATATTTTTGTTTTTAAACCTTGCAAAAAAAAA
>VTPC01006169.1:40130-66853 GCA_011009095.1 Ignelater luminosus | reverse complement strand
TACAACTAAACACATAAATCTCCCTCCTCGTTTATGTAAAAACTGTTGTTTCCGATCTTTTTTTCGTGCATGATTTACGTACAGTATAACCACAATATTGTAACGTGCGAGGGTTTAGCTTACAGTAGATACCAAATTAATATGATTAGGGAATGTCTGTTATCACTAGGAAAATTAATGGAATTACGGTGCTGTTCTATTATATCTCCATCCTATCAATTCATCTTTCAATAGAAAACTTGGCAGTACTAAAGTAACCCTCTAAAGAGGTTGACCCTTCTGTAAAAAAAATTAACTCTGTCCCCAAAATTAATTAAAGCGTAAAATTGAGTTGCGGGCTGTGCTAATTTTCAATTGAATTTTTTGCTTATTATGCTAAAAGATGTGCGTGTACCACATTGAATTAACGTGAAACTAAAATGTGAACGACTTGAAACCACATTTGTATGTATTAAAACTTCAGATTTTAGTAAATAATATTGAATTGCGTTCGTAGTTTACAAATCGATAAAAAGAGTTATAGATAATTAACCCAGGTGGTGATGGTAAGTAGAACTTTGTGTCACCATCAAGAACGTAGATCAAAGACTAGCAGTGACAAGGAATATTAACGAGCTGACTATAATTAGTTCTCGCATCTATAATGTTGTGCACCGATTAGTCTTGAAAGCAGTAGAGTCAACATATACGCCCAAGGCGTGTGCCAAGTTGTGTCGGCCCTTCACAACTGAATATTGTTTACTCTTATACAATTTTGATCATCATATTAACCTAGTAATTAATTAATCCCTTGTTGTTTTGGTGTCGAGATCACCATTACAAGAACAGATAATCGATTCGACCATACTCTTGGCCTTGACAGGCATGAAAAGTAATTTACTTCGGGAGATTTTATCGATAAAACTTGATGGCCTACGAAAACATCTAGAAGGCAAGATTTTAATAACGCGTTTTAAGGTGCAATTACTTAATGAATTGCCTATTGGTGTATCTAAAATGGTTATAGCTTCTAAGAAACGTGTAAAACAAATTAGTTATCAGTTTAAAAGGATCTGTAAATATTTACTGGGTTCAGTTTTGGTGCGTGTTTTAAATAACAGTTAAAACCGACCGTTTTCTTTTGAAGCGACTGACTTCTTTTATTCATTTTTAACGTTTGCTTAATTATCGTTCTTTCCACAACCTTAAATTTAGTTTATTTTTAAATTTCATTCTGAAGAGTTCAGTATTGAAAATACCAGTTAGTAGCAGTATAGGATTCGAGACCGTCTAAAGCTATTCACTACATGAGTGTTTTAATCGTTCCATTTAACATTGAGCTGTACTTTGTAACCCTTTTTTTATTCTTAAACTTTATCAATTTGGAGGTTTAAAACAAACCCTTTAGATTGTAAAAGTTTATCCAAACAGTCGTCTACACTAAACGGGATGCCACTCAAAATTATGTAAGATTTAATAAGAGTTTGTAATAAATTAAGAATAACATAAATCTCTATTGTAGTACTTATCTATTTACTTAAGCAATAAAAATTAAATTCTAAAGCTGTGCAGGTTGTTGATGATAATCTCTTTAACGGTATCAATTTAGTTTGTATAGTGAGAAGATCTTCACGCTACAAAAATAAAACTAGAATAAACGATTCAGTTACGCTTAATCCCAACTCCTCCTGAAGTTTGAGTATTTTAATCATACTCACAGCGATAGTATAACCTATCTGTTCATGAACGCCCGCGATTTGCAGAGGATTTATTGTCTCACCTCCACGTTCTTCTATAACTAAAACACCGTGTTTACGACTTCGTACCTAATTATTTCTCTACCTGGTGAAGCTAAATCCTAGATAGCTTTGGATAATGGAAGATTTATATATTGCTATTGGGTTTTCAAGACTTAATAGACAATTGAGCCTCTAAACTGATAAAATCTAAGAATCATAACAATTTCATCTCTTTTTTTATACATTGACGTTTGATCTTCTTATTATTCAGAATTAACAATTACAAGGAGAGTTTGACTATTAAGGGCCATGATACCTAAAGGTAAGTTGACAAATTAAAGATACAAGTAAGTTTTCAATTACTTTTGCTTTTAGACGCCGAGTAATACCATATTTATCTTTCATGGATCTTTTAAAATCTCCATAACTCAGTAGATTGAATGGACTTCTAAATTTGAAAGGCGCGCAAAATAACAGCTACATACATTTGCGGGTATAACTGTATTCATCGTGTATTTGTCTTCTGGGAAATGTATATCGGTCCCTGTACGGTAGTACGAAGACCATATATGGAATTGTAGGCCTCTTCGCCTAGAACTCCCAAATCACCCACCCACTTATATGAAAACCCTAAATAGTCAAGGCTTGTCTAGACACTGAAACTGACATAAAACGATGTATTCTTTGATTATAACTAGAATAAACGAATTTTATTTAAAGAGTCTCTTTTTAATAAATAAATATGACAACCAAAGGAAGCTAAATATCCAAAAAAGTAAATTGAGGAGCTTGTTATAATGACCATAATTTAGTTGTAACTTATAACAACAGATGATTCAAAAGAATTCTAGAAAAGGAAATCAAAGTTCGAGGTAAGCAAAATACAATTACATATTAATTGTTTCACGACTTAACTATATAACTTAGCAACTGTGACTGACTCATTCAAATTTAAAATTTATAAATGTAAAGACGTCAACATCGACAAAAAGTGTTTTCTAATTATGTATCAGAAAATCTAAGCTGTTAATTAATTAATAATCATCTTTGATAATTGAACAATGTTAACGATCTAGAAAATTCATCATCGAAAACTGAATAAAAGTTCTAAAAATAACTCCATTTTTTCCGTATAAATAGAAATTAAAGGAGGAAGTTACTACGTGATTAAATTGTTTTAAAAATGTGTTTTCATCAATGATGAATTTTGTACAGCACAATCATTAATCAAGCTAAAATGAAGCGTTAGGGATATAATTACCTTTAAAAAGGTTTTTTTATCAACATCAAATTATTCAAATGGATTAGTATTTACGTTATATCAAAAGAAGTATTATGTATCTAATTAGTTCCAATAATCGGAAAATATTGTATGTCAAAACTGAGATGAATACTTGGATAATATTTTTGTTGTATTGTATCAAATGATCCAAAATGATTGATGTCAGTTTAAACTTCCCTTGTTAACATTTCAGTAAGTTTAGCAGTTTAGAGTTGCTAGTTTTCACTTACCAACCATTACCGTACCTATTGACATGTCAATTTAGTCTCGTATTCCTCGTATTCTTCTTTTCATGTAGTGCTACCAACTTTCAAGACAGTTTTGTATCGCGGAAAATATTTAAACCGTCTTCAATTAACTCTCTTTCTTCCTATTCGTGAAAAGTACACACCTGCTGTTCGTTTCTGATGCCCAATACGAAAGTGACTTTTTTAAATTTGTATAATCATGTACCATTTCATGTATTTTATCTGAAAGAGCATTATGAAACCGAAAAGTTTAAAACTGTGATCAAAGCATATTCCCTCTGATAGTAAAGGGACGTCTTGACACTCCTTTTACATTTTTCGCACTGAGATATGCAAATCGAGATTTCTCATGTCTCTTTATCCTTATCGAACAACCAATTTAAGTCTGTTTGTGATCCAACTAATTATGAAATCTTGCTTGTTTACCTTCTTTACTTCTTTTCCCTTGCAATTTCATTGTCTCAAGCATCCAATGGACTCGTCACGGGGAATTCCGCTGTGTCTTGACATCCTGACAAATATAACTTTTTTTTGTTCCTAACAAGCTTTTCTTTACCCACAGACATGCAGCCAAGGAGGATCCAAGGAATCCAAACTCCTTCCTTCCGAAACCCCAAAGAAAAATCAGTAGAAATAGAAACATATAAACAAGAGTCAAAAAGGGTAGGACATTCCTCTAGAACAATTTTTAGTTAAGTACCTGTTTACTCAGGCAGCCCTGAGCAGATCTTTCTGCTGATTTCTTAACTTCCTCTATGTTAGCTTGTCTGCAGATTAACTGTAACGAGGCTGTCATATTCTATTTTTTTAATAATGCTATAAGCAGACGATTTCAACGATATGGTCGACCATCATCATCACAACCATCTGCGTATGCCTTCTCATAGAGACTTTCCGGTGTGAAACTCTCCAACAGACTGTTTATTATCAGGCACCATAAGTAAACCAACAATTTCATGCTTCTCTAGATCAAAGTGAATTTCTTTGTAGTAAGTTCCTTTCTACTGTGTGCATAAGTCGTTTCAGTACAGAACCCTGTCACGTACATATTGTGATGGGATTACTAAAAAATATCGAATTTAATGCATTATACTTGTTAAATTTTTCAGAATACAAACTGCCTCCCTCTTTATGGAAAACCTTATTAGTCATTTTCGAAACAAAATGCTAAGGACCCATAAAGACGGATTTTTGGAAAATATCCAAATTGAATATTAATGTTACCTGTTACATTTTTACTATTGGAAATTTTATTTTTATTTATGTACCTAGAGGTCTGCTAGGTTAGGTTCTGGAAAGCTCTCAACAATCATCATCAATCCACAAGTCGTTGAAAGCCGTGGACTTGTACAAACTCAAAGACAGCATGAAAAATTACAAAAATTCAGAACGAACTCAAAAGTAAAGAGTTTTAATCTGTAACTTTGATCTGCCATGGCGAGTCGTGTATAGGTACTATTTTTCAGCATGAATGAATTATAAGAGATAGAAATAGAGAACATCATCCTATAATTCTCGAAGTTCATCAACAGATAACCCACTATTTTCAAAAGATCTTGCACACCAAAGGGATCCTAATTTTATTTGAATAATTTTGTTTATGACTGTAGATCTTATTGCAGAAGCGAATACAATAAGACTTCTTCATTGAACCGTACTTCTTGACCCCAAGAGATTAAAGTAAATCTTCATTTAGTCCTTTGCTTATTTGTATTCTTTATTTCTTCTCCATTGCAACTTTATTGTCCCGAGCATCCACTTGTTCAGAAATTCCAAGAATGAATTCGTTAGGAGGAACTTTGTAGGGATCCTGACAAATTTATTTTCTTGTTCTTGGCACCCTTTTACATTTTTCTAATTTCCACTTCTGCGTCCAACGTCGTGGCCGACGTGTGATGGCTACGATGGGTGTTGCCGAGGTATCGGGGTTTCTTCCAGCCCCTTAATAATTTTTTTGCTGATGCTGTTGCCATATTTGTTTTTGTTAATTTTTAAATTACATCGGTCCACCGGGTATGGGAGCGCCCTCGTTTCGTTTTCCCTTCCAGTCTTCCCTGAACAACATGTCGTGTCGGGAGATGTGACCGAAGAATTTCAAAATTCGCCCGTAAGTCATAGACGACAATCTTTGTACGAAATTGATTTCTGCGAGGATGGAGGCATTCGTTCGCCTAGCCGTCCAGGGGACTCGCAACGTCCTGCGCCATACCCACATTTCGAAGGCATCTATTCTTTTCCCGTCGCTGGCACGGATTACCCAGGTTTCCGAGGCGTACGAAAAAGCAGGAAAGACTAGGGAATTTACGAGGCTTATCTTCGTTTTCCTAGTGATGTTTCGATCTTTCCAGATTTTCACATTTTGATCATGGCGGAACGAGCAATTTCGATTCGTCGCCTTATTTCGAATTCGCAAGAGCCGGATTTGTGAAGCATGGAGCCTAAATAAATGAATTTATCGACGACTTCGAAGTTTTCTATCTTCTGAGGCTGCCTTTGATTTTCATTGTCTCTGTCGATAATCATGATCTTGGTCTTGAGTTCATTTATTTTGAGCCCGCATTCTCGACTTACCTCCTCTAATCTTCGAAGAGATTCTAAAAGTTCTTCTGCGTTTTGAGCAGTTAGAAGAGTGTCATCCGCAAAGCGAAGATTCGAAAACCGTCTTCCGCTAATTTTTACTCCTCCGTTCCAGTTTTCTAAGGTGCGCCGCATTACTATCTCACTGTACACGTTGTAGAGGAGAGGTGAAAGTACGCATCATTACCGAACTCCTTTCTTAATGTGACATTTTTCCGACAGAGTGGTATCAGTTTTGACGACCGCCTTAGAAGCTTTGTACAGGTTTTTAACGAGGGTGATCAAGTGCGCAGGTACTCCAAGTTCTCCTAAGGTTGTCCACAACTTGGGCCATCGGACGTTATCGAACGCTTTTTCGTAATCTACGAAGCACAGATATATCGGCACAGAGTATTCACGGGCTTTTTCTATAAGCTGCCTGGTATTAAGAATTTGTTCCCAAGTACCCCGTCCTTTAACAAATCCGGCTTGTTCTGGAGCTATTTGATGTGTTAGGAAGGCTTGCAGTCTCGCTTGGAGAATGTACAGCATGATCTTTCTGGAGTGAGATATTAGGGCTATCAGGCGGTAATTGTCGCCCTTTCTTATGCAGAGGAAGTACTATTGAAGTTGACTAGTTCTCCGGCCAAAGACCTGTTTTCCAGATCTTCTGGCACAGCGTGTGCATGATTTTCTGTCCTCTATTATCCAGAGCCTGCAAAACTTCGGCCGATATTCTGTCGAGCTCGGCTGCTTTCCCTTCCCTTAAGTTGTCGATTGCGACTTGTACCTCTTCTAAAAGTATGTCCGGTTCTTCCTCGTAATCCCCCAGGTCTCCGACAGTAGCATTGGGGTCCAGATACAGATTACAACAGTAATCTTTCCATACTGATGCGATTTTGTCTAGTTTCGTGGCCAGACAATTTTGACCTTTAATTGCCCAATGTCGGGGTTTGAATTTCGGAGTTATAGAACGGATCTTCATGAACAGGTTTTTTGAGTTATTATTGACTTCCACTATGGGTTAGCAATATCAAGATGTTGTAGGATTCGGGGTGACCTGAAACTTACGGCTTTTGTATACCATTGTAGCTAATTTTCAAGATGTCAGGATATTCCAATAATAGACTAGATTTGAAAGTCTTGCTGACCAATGAAATCAAAATGCTTGCATCCTTCCTGATCAAGACCAATGACTGAGAAAGAACTTGAAATCGACTACTCTCTCTCTAACACGATCTGATGGACTTCACCAACCAGGAAGTGAGCTTCCAAAAGGGTTGCTTTTCGGGTGTCCATATTTCCAAGATTCTCATAGACCTAGATGTTCTCGATTTTACTACTGCAAACTGATTTGATACTTATGAAGAGTTCGTTGTTGTACTTATGTGATATCACTGTTAAGAGCCGTGGTTTATAATAAATAAAAGTGTAAAAGAATAAAATAGTAAATGTTATTTATTAAAGTTTATAAACAATTTAACAAGTTGTTGCAATTGTTGTGAAACCGTAAAGAACCGATCAACTGATGTGAGTTGATGTTTGGCTGAGATTCAAACACTAAGAGCTGTCTGTAAAATGTGACAAGCTTTTTATATGTATACCTGTACCTGTGTATAAGAAAGGGGTGAGGTTTGTAGTTTTCGGTGTTTTCCATAGAAGTAGATAATGCTTAACTGTTCTAAGGAAATATCGCGGTAGGTACTTTAAACGAAATTAGACAAAAGCAAAATTCTTTACGTTAAGAAAATTTACAATGTGTAAACGTTTAGAATATTATAAAGAAATATTAAAGTACGTTTGAAAGGAATTTACTGACAAACGGCAAAACCTTTTTGTATAAAAATTCTAGCGTGCGAACATTCGGAAATATCTTCCAGGAATTAATAGGTATAAGTAAGACCCTTTTTCTGTGAAGGTTTATTGTGAGCCCGTCACATTCGTAGAAGTCAGTGTTCTAAACATTTCTTGTAAAATCGTGAGACACTACACTTGTGTATGCTTTCTATGAAACAGGTAGAGAATTATTGTTGTTCAGCTTGAAATGTTCAACGTATGACGAAGTAGTGAAAATAAAAAGCTAAGATACACAGCAAAGCGAAAGCAAACAGTTTGCCCAAGACACCACCGTACTGATTTTATTTTAAGGGTATATGTCTGGATCAAAGATTTAAAAGCTGCAAGAACCAACGAACTTACAAGAGCCTGACTTTTGAAAATCTGAAAGTTTTCATGACCTTAACAATTTCTCAAGATTCGAAGTCTTGCGGAATTTAAGAATTCGCAAGACCCTGGATAGCTGGAAGGCACTCAAGGCTTTGTAAGGCTAGAACTCTCTCAACAAATTTAGATTCTTGTAAGAATCTGAAAGATTGTTAAACATACTCAAAATATCCCTTCTATTTTGATATGGCATTTCGAAAGTCAATGACAATGCAAAACTACTATGGAATATCGTTCACCTTTTTCTGCTAGTAAGGTATAGCGAGAAGGTTTTCATACTTCATACCGAATCATTTGCAATAGGTCAGAAGTCACGAACACTAATTTGCAATTTTCTCTCACATTAGTGGGGTCTTAATCTATTATTCAATGTAGAGTGCTATTCAACATGAAGTGTGAGAGTGTAGAGACGAGATGTGCCCCACCTACCAAAAGTTCATGCTGATTAGGAAAATTCTATTTTTTATTTGCAAAAACAACACATTAAATGTATGTAACGAATCGTTTGTGGGTGCGGGCTTTTTGCAATTAACAAGAAATGTTAACTTTCGTTTGAGAAAGAATTTGTTAGCTTAATTGGTAGAATCTTGATCCGGAGTGTTACTGATGTGGGTTCGATCCACACGTGGATTCTAATTTTTCTCTATGCAGAAATATTAATTTAATAATAAATATATATAATAAAAATAAATAAATCACAATTACTATTTACAATCAATACAATCATCTTATGCATGGATACCCAATAATGCTATTAATATTATGTATCCGGAGGGAAACTCAAGAACTTAAGCTTATTATCCGAAGTTACGCCTTTGTACGTCTAGGGATTTGATTTTACAGGGCACTACCGTATAAAGTGACTATAAATATTTTATGATATGGAGTATAAGCCTTGCATTACGTATACACCACATTAGGAATAATTCATTATAAGGTACAAATAATGCGTAAAGAACTTTTTTTTAATTATAACAATGGGAATTCTCTGTACTTTACTTTATAGCAAATGCCGTGTGTATTCCAGAAAAGAGCATATTTTAAGAATTCTTTTAAAGGTTTTAAATTGGTTTTTATTAAAATACATAATTTGATAATACTTGACACGGAAATATTTGTTTATGAAAGCTCAAAGCATGTACAAGTATCATTTTATCTTGTTTCTTTTTATAAACGAGGATGCCTATTACTGTACTGCTCTCCGGAAAAACTTGTGTTATATGAAAAGCTGACAGATATGTTTTTCCCCTAGATTGAGATTCCAACTCTCGTGTTGAGTTAGTTCTCTGAGAAATATTTTATGAAATGTCCAAGCAAACTACTTAGACATTTCATGAACTGCCAGTGGCTTTAGCATAAATATCTAATGCTTTTGAGAATTGTAAATACGGTAAACAGAACTTTCCTCGCCCTTCTCACTTGGGATTTTGCGAGTAGTATATTCGTAAATCTATCTAGGCAGTAGAAACTCTAATAGGCTAATTGTAATTTAATCTTGTTTTCGTACAAGTCTATATTTCTCAATTTATTCTGTAACCAAAAAAGATCAAATTTCAACTGTCAGATTTGAACTTATAGAAATTTTAAAATGAGTGAGATAAATTCTGATAACGAATAAATAATTAAGGAAGAAAAACTATAAATTAATTTCATTAAAAAAGAAAACGTAAAACGTCTTAGAATTCTAAACAGAAAACCAATAATGTAAAGGAATTAACGATAAGAAATGCGGTCGCTCATCACACTTGGATGGAGATAAATCTTTCAACTCCCGGAAGAAAGAAAAAGAGCCCAAAAATTAACCCCGGCTTTTGGCTTGAAATTGCTTCCCATCTAAAGCTCGATCGTCCGTTCAACTTGCGTTTATTGCTAGGGTAAAAAATCTTCTTTGGCGACGTAAACATTTACGGCTTTTTTTACAGTTTCAGAATATTAAAAGCGCTTTTGAAAATAAAATCTCAAAACTACTATTTTTAATTAAAACGCAAGCTCATATTACACGATGGATATTTGCATATACTGTAGAGATATGACGGAAATAAGGGATAATTATGTATTCAGAGGAAGATTTTCGTCTTCTGCTGAATTTCGTTAGTTTATGTAAAAAGAACGATGGGATTAGTTTGAACGATATCGCTGCTAATTCCAAAAATCCTACATTTTGCTATAAAAAGAGATGAAATTTAGACGGAAGGAAGATGTCTTAAGCCTATTTAAATCTAAAATTTGTAAAGTAATCCCTTATAAATCTTTCTCTTTCACGTTTTCCTTATCATCCCTAATATTTCTTTCCTAATTTCCTTTTATTTAATTAAGAGATGTTTAAATATTTGAAACAAAGATTAATTATTTTCCTAACTGGTATTTCCTTTTTTTTTAATTTAGATCCCTTGAACATGAAAGAGAATTTAATTAGCGCGTTTCTATTATACCATTCAATTTTACTTGATTATATTACCGTTTCAAGATGGTTTAATTGGCGAAATTAATTTGAAATAGTAAATAAACGTTCCTGTCTTCAAAAATAGTTTTAAATGGGAAAATCATGAAACTCCTTTTACTTCCCGTTTTTGTGGTTTGAGTTGTACAAAATAAGAATAAATAAAGCAAATTTTGCTGATATTTCTCTTGCCAGGCTTCTTTGGAAAGAACACGTTCCACCGAAATCATTAATAGTATAACTTTTGGGATGCATCGTTTTCAATAATTTCAATATTTTAGTAAAAATTTTTAGGAAAGCTTTATCAAAGCCGGTAAACAGTAGAATTATTTATCTTTTCAACGTACCATAATACCAGCACAATAAAACAAGGAATAGCTATTGTTGTCACTGTTGACATTAGCTTATGATAATAATTTCATTGAACTTAACCTCGAGAAACTCGCAACGTTGACGTTAGTGTGTTGAATTTGAAGATTTAGTTTACCAGTAATCAATTAATTGCTCAATAACCTTTATAAAAGGTATAAAAGCCATATAAAATGTTAGTGTTACACTTTCATCTTCAGATGTTATCGCCTTTCTTGTAAGATGAGCACATGCACAATCCGATAATCGCCAGCAATAGAATTGTGACCTAATACATTAATGTACTACCTTTTACAAAAATTTGTTTTAAAACCTAACAATTAAAGATGACGATTGACTTCTAGAAATCGCCCGATTTCTGAGATAATTTCTAAAAAAGATTCTGGAGATGAGAAGTAACCATTGAAATTGTGCAGATTCTTAAATAAAAAGAATGTCAAGACAGTGCAAAACTATTCACAAAGATGCAACATCGATACTACTGCTTTCTCTATGTGTTTTCCATTTCAACGTGATCTTCTATATCTTTTATTACAGAGAAGACTAATATAATGAGACTAGTCATCGTTCGAACTTGAAACTGTAGGCAACTGACTGTTACTAAGCAAAAGATTTTGGAAAATAAACTTTTTTTATCAATTTGAAGGCCAGACCTCTTGAAATGACGATTAGGGGTAAAAGGCTGATTAGACTTAATTTAGACGGTTTTCCGTGTCGAGACATAACTATCTAATTAAAAGCACTATGTGTAGTTGTTGTATCGAATATGGCTAGATAGAGACAAATAGGTGGTATTAACAATTTAAATTTCTGGTAAGTAGACAGCGACTCGAACATTAAGTTGGCTGAAAAAATTTCATCGACGTCTACAGAAATTCTTTAAATAGAAAATTTGTGTATGAAACTAGTTTTCTTCACCACAGTGTGGTACCTCAGGCGTCTTTGGTACAGAAGTGTTGCCAACGTCCGGTCTTTTGTAAGTGACCTCTGACCTTCAATTAATGCGTCAGAATAGATTCTTGCGCTTCCTTTAGTTGTTTCCTTATCATTATCTGAATGTAGTTGTTCTTGGAAATATCTATAGTCCTCAAAAAGTGCAAACGAAATTACATCTTCTTCAAACCAAACGGATAGAACATTTTTGTATTTCTCTTGAAGTTGAATCCTACATTACTAAAGTATGCTTGATTCCAAGACTCCAAATACTGGTATTCACATTCCGATATTACTTTTCAGATGCGCGACATTTTAGATCCTGCGTCTTTTTGTGAGATGCAAGGGTGTCAAGGTTTTATTTAAGATTTTTTTTTCAATAACTTTGGAACAACTAAAGTTTTTAGTATGATTTTTATTTTAAGGTATCTATTTAAGTATGTTTCAGATGTATGTCTCAACCGCACTTTGCAAATTGTTTGATATCTAATAGTAAACATTGCACCTAAAAGGTCTACTTTGTATAGGATTTGTTGCTGAGATGCTAAACAAAAGGCAAGGTCATACAAAATTGCATCCTGTGCATCCCATGAGATTTCAGTGCATCCCATGAGATTCCAATGTATGTATGGGATGCATTTGAAACTCATGAGATGCATTGGAAACTTATGGGACGCAATTTAGCATGATCCTAAAAGGCACTTTAAACGAAATTAGATCAACCCATATTTTTAAAATAAGAACCTAATCAACAGAGATAGTTTAGGTCTTTACTTTTTGTACCTGTGCCTACCTGTCACATGCGCTAATTTCGTAAAGAAATGAGCATGTCATGTTGAGGTTTTAAAAGAACTTTTTAGAACCTTTTAAATTTCTTGGAATTTTTATATAATATCTTACACATCCCTAATTAACCTTTTTCTGTTGTAGATACTGCTTTCTAAAATATAATCTTTAATGTCGAATTCTTGGTAGTAACCACAAGACTACTTCTCATTAGAAAAGGCACGAGAAGCAAGTAAAATGCAACTGTACGTATAACTGACTGAACAGTTGACATTCGTTGCTCTGAAATGAAGACCGATTTTTGGACATTTTCTAGTTCTTTATGTTTATGTTTTTATGTTATATTAGACTTCTAGATATTGAAGAATATCTGCATTTTTCAGGTATCGTAAACGAGTGTTATTGTCAGTTGCACACCACATTTCGTGTGCTGTCTTTCTTTTTTAATCTCAATATCAAAAACTTCTGAAATCAACGACACTACCTCGTACACATTTAATGAAACCGGCAACTGTGGTTTGAAATATTCACTTGATTCTATATACTAGGGGTGGCCAACTTTTGTGTACGTAGGATCTACTTTTTATCTTAAAAATGTGTCGCGATTGATTTGTTGTCATAGGCGTAGTCTAAGTGGGAAGGGAGAGGTGTGAAATACATTCTATGTTTATACGCTGTGTTTCATTACGAGGAAAATTTATCATGGAAGAATAATATAAGATTTTTAGACTTATTTGTTACTAATCTACCAATAGCTCGCGGGAGTGCACCTCGTACTGAAACACCCTGTATATCTACCTATGTAACGCCTTATAACCTACTAAGTAGTGCAGTGGTGATATTTTATCATTTGTAATATATGACTGTATGTGATAATACATAAAATCAGGTTGGGTTCGGTTCCTTTTTAGTCGTTTCTTGACTTTACGAGCTGTTAGAGTTGTACACTTTAAATTTGAGTTTTCTTTTCAAGTTCTCGCGAGCGATCGATCAAAATTGGCTTCGCGGTCGACTTGTTGGCCTCTGCTATATACCATATGGACATAATCAGATGCCTGACTATGGAAAAAAAAACTTTTAGACACTTTTATATAACAGTTGGAAGTTTTTGAGTAACGTCGAATATCTGGAATTTCTTAGCAACTAGTCGCCGATATTAAACTCTAGCATGAGTATTTGAATGTAATCAATGGTTTGATTGAAAAGAGAATTTTTTAGTGATAGATTTTTTATTTTGAGATCCATGCATTCATGTTTACATTCTATACATATGGCTTCCGTTTTTCAGTATGACGCTACTTTGCTCTGTACCATTTTTTGCAATGTTAAGGGTACAGCTGTTCTTTCTTTCTATATTTGCAATATCTGTTGTGACCTTTTGCCATCATCTAACATTTCAGTACCTCGAGTGTAAGAGGAAAAGTTCTCTACATCAAGGAATTCTTGAACACCATTTCTGCCCTTTTCAATATCATCAAAGTCCTTAACTGCGAAATAAATGAAAATCTGTAGGCACAAGATCAAGCGAAAGTCTCCACATTCATATGTCGTTTGGCATTGTTGTGATGGCAGATCATTTTTCAATTTGCCAACGCCATAGTCTTTTCTTCACATTTGCACGTAATCTTTGGGAGTAGTACTCTGCATCAATAGTTCAGTTATATTGCAGAGATATTCAATATTACGTTTTTTTTTGGGGTAGTTCCAACGTTGAGTTTTTAGCCTTCGGCCATATAGCGATTCAAAGATGGTTCATTATCGTGATGGGTTAGTCAACAAATCACAATTTTTAAAATTCTTTAATAGTATTATGATAATTTCTAACCTTTCTTCAATTTCGACTGTTCCACGAACCTTCCTGAAGCCAAACAAATACTGAGACAGGCTTCAACAGCATTTATGGAACTCGTAGAACAAAAATTTTATATCACCAACAGAAATTTCTAGCCTGGTATGTACTTATCATTTTTTACATTTAAATACTAAATCCCAGTCTCTTTAATCAAACATTGTGACTCATTAGTAGGTTGCAGGATCAGCACAGCGGCCACAAGCGTCTTGAAATCTAAGCTTCGAAACGGTGTGTGGTCAAGAATATTTAATTTAAGGATTAATTTTTCCCTATAGTGAAATGTTACCACTTTTTGTGACGAAATCGGCGGACCTAATAATAAGTCCCTCAATGTTATGTTTCTTCAAATCACAAAACTTCATTTTTGCACCTGAGTTGAGTTAAAGTAAATTATGAATATATTTTTCCTTTTTTTATTTTAATTGCAGAATATTTAAAAATGTAGATAAATAACTAAAGACTATTTCAAAACTTAAGTTCTTGGGTCGAGACTGTACATTCAAACATTGTTATTATAGACGTTGTTGCTTTGTTTTGGGTTTTGTTTACTTGTTGACATTTATTAATTGTTTGAAGTTTTATTTTATCTGTGCTATATACTTAATTCCAAACTAAGATAAATATAACTCTGGTATGTAAATCTTAAGTTAATAAATAACTTCACAGAAATGCTTAAATTTTAGTATTAATTTTAAATAAAATTACACGATAGATGTACATATATGCTTCCATATTGCTTCCGGTCAGCTGGTTTCATCACACAACGGGTTTACAAATATTTGTTATTGAATCAGTCTTCCAATATATCCTTGGTGTGTGTTAACATCCTGGGGTATTGTAAAATTGATAAGGGAGACGGCAAAATGAAAAATTTTAATTTAACGTTATTCCTTCCTTGTTCCTGGTTTTTTCTGTTCGGAAGGAAACGTTAGCATTTGCAATGGGATTTTGAGTGTATTACAAATCAATAGTTTACAAAATTGGAATTGTTAAGTTAACGAAAAGAGAAATGTAACAAAACAGTGTTTACCTAACTTTTATACAGGACGTCTATTTGAAGACTTTCAATGGGCTGTAATTTTTTTTTTAAAGAAGGTATCGTAAAATGCTCAAAACCGTTTTAGTTAGTATGGAGGAGGGACCAAAATGACCTTACAGATATGGCGTCACCTTCAACCCTCCGCTACCTTTTTTTAAACAAATTACTCCATTAAAAGTTTTCAAATAGACACTTTGTATATATTTTTATGTTTCTATTTGGCCTTTTTAAATCTAGTTAGATAATTGTTCTTACTCCCTGAAATTCTTCTATAGCTAGTTTATCTATAAAACTGAATTCTATTTACTGTGACAGAATAATCTGTCAAATAAACTCTTTTGTCATCAATTTGGTGATTTCGTAGAAGTGCAACGTAATAAGATTAAACACAGCACGTTTATCAAAGCCAAGTTTCACATATGCAAATTATATCGTAGGATTCTATTATTATTTGTTTTGTTTTTGATCGTTGTTTTAATTCCATTTTTTAATGAGTTATTCATTTATTTTTGTTTTGTTTTTTCTATTGAACTATAGCTTCTTATACCGTTCCAGCAGTTATTCGTTTTTGTTTTTGCAAATATAAAACGATAATAATAGAAGTACATACTATCTTAGTATTATCTATTTATATCACTTATTACCTCATTTGTTTACATTGTATATTACACTTTGAAGTATTTCATGGAAAGTACGTTTTCATGTGGTCCCATATGCGGTTGTCTGATCTCAATATTATGGTTGTGGTTTCATTTTATCCTTTTATGTTTTTATTTTTTATAAAACTTGTCGGCTATAAAGGATATACGTTGTTTGCATGTATTTCGGAGAATGAAAAAGCAAAAATTCAAAGTGATGAATTTTCATTCAATTTATTTATTAATTATGGCAACACCTTTTTTTTGTGGCACGCGATCTCGATGAAAAATGATTAATATACTACGCGTTTCGTTGATACTCTCCTAATTTAAACTTAAAACTGTAAATAAGTCCTGGTGCCAAATTTTCCCATAATGGTCGGTCCTCTTTTTGCATTGCAATTTGTTTAATTGAACCTAATGTAACACTGCATAATAAGTGATCTAATAACGCCAAAAGTGGCTCTGGTAATGTCAAAACGAATGAAACTGAAATATTTAGTATTTTTTAACGACACAGTCGTTAGCTTCCTGGTAGAATTTATGTCGCACGCAACAGCGTGTGTTTAATAATTAAGTAAGCGGTTTGTGAGACGATTAATAATTCAAGATACCGCAGTGCTTACGATTCACATCCCCTTCTGATATACGAAAAACGCGCGAGTCAACAGAAAATCTCTAACGTAGTAGTATTAATCATTTCGATGCCAATTTCGCTAGATTTATCTTTCAAGAAGCAACGCGCCAAATTCTCCTGAATGATTTCGCGATTGAAAAATTGCAAGATGAAAAACACGCAGACGGCGAAGTGGAAATTAAAATTCTATGGCTGTTTAATATCACAAAGGAATAAATATTTGTCGGAGTTGGGCAGTTCGTTTGTATTTCTTTCGACAAGGTCATGGTGGATTACTCAACAAATTTCAAGTAGCCTAATAATTGAGGTTACATAAAAAATATCTTTGAGAATTATTTATCACAAGGTTTTTGTTATATAGTATGTACAATGTCGGTATTTTCGTTTTACATTTCTCCTTTTTTGTTTTACCTGTGCGACACGGTATTAATCCTAGTTATTACAATACAAATGAAGCTTAATTTTTTGTGGTCGTTTTAAATACGTATTTTAATGGAAAATGGTGGTATTTTCCACTAAATAATACACGATTAATAATTATTTAATGCAGTGCTAAGGTAATTAGTTAATTGGTTTCGGTAGTGCATAAATTGATAGCTAAAATGCAATTATTCAATCATAACCTAGTTGGCGTAGTGTTTACTATTCGATAATAATTTTTAATTAATCAGTAATAGTGGATTTATAACACTTTTTCACAATGTGATTTATTAACATTGCAAGATTAAAATTATTATTAGTTGTACTGCATTAAATATTTTCTAATAAAACTCACAAATAGTAAAGCGACATCTGTACTTATTTTTCTTTTTCTTCCCACTTCGCAGCTAAATATTTATTTTGATATATTCATGTGACTTATTAAAAGAAGAAAAGGTGTTTAGAAATTTATGTTGGTACTGATCAAGATAATAAATGAATGAAGATTATGAAGTTATGGCTACTCAGAGTATTTAACATCTAAAGAAAACTCAAAACAAAATTTTTCTAATTAAGATGTGTTCTCTTAGAAAAGGTATTCAAAAACGATAGCTTTAAATCCTCACTAGAATAAAATAATTGTTCACATTTAGCATAATTTAGATCTAATAATTGAGTTAATTTTATTATTTGTGCCCCAACAAGGCCCTTTTGTAATTTTATCATACTTTTTGCGTTTTTATTCACTATGGCGCTAATAGTCATCTCCACAAACACATCTCAAAAGTAGCAATCTTTCCTTTGTCTTCCTTCAACAGTGCCTATGTCTCACTCCCGTACACCAAAACACACTCCATACCACCAACCTCTTCCTTAGATCTAAATCGACTTTACTTGTCATTTCTCTCTATTTCTTCGAAAAAGCTTCCTTTCCCATTGCTATTCTTGTTTTTATCTCGTTCTCACTTCTTCATCTCGTTGTTAGTTCTGTGCCCAAATACTTATACCTTTCCACTTGCTCAATTCTTTCTCCGTCTATCTTTACCATCATATCTTCCGCCCCTCCAATCTTCATTACCTTTGTTTTCTTTACATTTATCCTCAGCCCAAACTCATTCCCACTTTCACTCCTTTTTCTTTAAGATAGAAGATCCTCATTTTTAAAAGAGAGAGTGAGATTTCTGAAAATCCAAAGGTAACTGTGTCTTCTTTTTTGCAATAACCATATTAGACGGTGTATAAACTATCTTTTAGTATTTTATGTTAACATACCTACTTGATCTTCAAAATCTATGGGTTGCTTTCAAAATAAAATCTTCTACTTATTTATTTTAAAAGTCTTTCTCTTGGTATTATGTCAAATATTGTAAGCAAGGTAAATGAATTTTTTTATCATATTTCATTTCAGTTTAAAAGAACAAAAGGTTATTTATAAGATTAAATCTGTAAATTTTAGATACACATCTTCAGTGCTACTGCACTGATTGTAACGTCTCTATCATCAGTAAAGCGGGAGAATTTTAAATTAGCGGTATTTATTCAGTTTTCTGATTTTAGGTTCCTAAATATACTTTGTATAGGTTTAATAGCTATCACAACCCTCATTAAATAATTTTCTCTGAAGGCAAAATAAGTTTTGCGGGTTGAACTACATACATATAAAATTCATCTAAATATTTTGACTCGGTAGCTTGAAAATGAAGTTTTGAGGTTTTATTCCGTTAATTAAATCTGACCTAATCAAATATTTACCCACATTTACTTAGTTTCAGTTTGATTGGAGCAATTTCACATACGAGTGGGATTGTTTAAACGCATTATTGAAAAGAGTTACAAAGAAAAAGAGGTTTATGCACACAAACATAAATTAGCAGCGTTACATCTCATTTTTACTGGTAACCGCGTTATTATTACAACACGCACATGACTAAAACTGGCAACGTTTATTCATTAATTTAATTAATATCGTGCTTTTAAGCATCCGATATGGACAAAACACGCCTAGAATATCTAATGGGGTAGTTAACATTATCTACTCCACCTTAAGTGATGTCTAAACCACCTACCCGAGTAGTTTATGCTGCAATTAAGCTTCGAATTACTCAACAAGTTAAAGGAATATAAATGGAAGATGAAATGTTTAGCTGGATAATCGATATTTCCAAATATATTAATAAATTATAATACAGCTAGAGAAAATTGATTATTATTACAATATACATTATAGATATTGAACATTCTTGTTTTTTGTGGGTTGTTTACAAATTGATTTGAAATTACTCTGGCCTATACTACTATTAGACACGTTTATTTCTACATCAATACAATATTATTACAAAGAACGTTGGTTCCTTTATTATCCAACTTTTTTAATTATGTATGTGTGTGCATTATAGACTTGCACTCCTAATAATGTTGGTCTTACCGAAAGTGCGCCATTGTGTTAGTACGTTTAAAAAGGACACTTTTTAATTTTGTCTTATGAATAGAACCTCGTTGCGACTATAGACCACGTAATTAGCAAGTCATTTTATATGCATGTCAGGAGAAGCTGAATTGTCGTCTTGTTCTGCTTCATATTTATCTCTTTTTCTTGTTATGGAAGAGCCAAGGCTTTTTTCGTACGAAAAGAATTTTTTATTGTTTTGTTAAGCAATAAAGGTTTATTTAAAAAGGGAGTCCAGTAAATAAATATAACAAAACACTTCTTCTCATTTGAGTTTTTATATTTTTTTGTTTGCTTGCGTATTTTAACAGAAAGCTAAAACAAAGAAATTTTAGTCTTATTTTTTTTCCAGTTCATATTTTTCCAAAAGTAAAATTTATTATTCTTTATACTAAAATATGCATAATTGCATTTTTTTCCTATTTGATGATCGATGGTGCGCTATCTCGCCCACATGATAATGTCTCTAAAACCGTAAAGGTGATATATTGATTTAACCTCTATCTAAATATTATTGATGTAAGGACTTTCAAACAGACCTATCTTGCGAGGCGAGTGTAATCTACAATGCATACATCATTTTAAAAATATTTCTTCTAGAAATTTGCAGCGGTAGCTCTTTTATTTAACTGACATTAAAGAATCGCTTTATATCCTGTGAAACGACTGTGTTTTATTCACAAGAATATCAACAATTTTGTAGATTTACTATTTTTTGCAAGTTGAATACAAATGACACCAATTTGCCATAAGAAACAGTTAGAACAAACAAATTTACAAAATCATAACTATTAATGAATTCCTACAGTATTATTTTCATGACTAAATTAAGAATGTATCTCCCCCTCTTTGGAGATCGTCTTCACATTAAGGCTATTATTGCAGTCGTCCATTATTCTATAATCTCTGAATTAAAGAAGTAAACATTAGGGTTAGGATGTTTTCTCTTGGGTACACACCATCCTCTTAATCGTTTCGGCATACTATGGAACCATATCTCTTATGAGTTATTTTACTAAATCTAATCATCCTCAAACCACTTTAAAACTAGATTTGATATGGAATAAGAAGCTGTCTGAGTTATCTAGAAATTTGGAAAAAATCAACACAATCAATATCGATTACAAGGGCGCCACTGAATGTTTCATTAAAAAAAAGTTTAATCATGAAACCTGTACTGCAGCTTTTTATTTCTGTCTAATACTCCCAAATGAGAAAAAGCACAATTAAAAAGGTAACAATGTTATACAATGAGGAAGTTCTATAATGCTGAGAAGTTTATCATTGATATCCAATATCCAAGCTTAGCAAATTCTTATACAGTGATCAGCATCACCATGCTCAGAAATGACTTAAATAAGGACCGTCAGTTTGAAAATTCAAAAGCATACCATCAACCAATCAGAATACAGGATCACAATAACCTTGCATTCTACTGTCGACTATTAACCAATGAAATTTTGTGGGCACGTCGATCTACTCTTTGATTGGTTATTGGTACGTTTTTCAAAATCCCAAACTTTATTTTGCGTTTATTGTTGTAGAAGATCGAATTTTTTGAAGAAGAAAAGCCAGTTGTAGAATTTCCCCATTAAATTAAATGTAATCTTGATTAATTTTATTACTTATTATAAAAATGAGAGCTGGACCTATGCAAATTCTTGCTTTTTTAAAAGACCGGATTCGCCGGCAGACCATAAGTACAAAATGTTTTTTCAGAAAAAGTGGGCGGCCAGCGAGAGCGACGCGGGGACGAGAATGGGAGTTTGTGTTTGCGAGGTGAGCCAATCGTGGGTTTGGGTGCCGGAAGGAGAGTGTGGAGTAGTTCGTGTTCGGTGTGCTCGCGTCTCGAGGACTTTTCTGGGTAAAGAGGGACGCGGGGTTTTGCGGCTGGGAATATTCAAGAAATATAGAAGAAAAGGCGGGAAGTAAGCGGCAGAGTGGGAATGAAGTATGGGAGGTACGAGCTAGTGATGCTGTAGCTTTGTGTTTTGTCTCGCTTCGATAGTTTTGAGACGCTGCTCAGGCTTCTTCTCTTCCAGGCCGCCTTTGGCGGCCCCACCTCCGTCTTTACCCTGGTCCAGGCCGTCTCTGGCGGCTCCACCTCGGTTTCGCCTACGTCCAGGCCACCTTCGGCGTCCCGGCTAGGAAACACTAGAAAATGCAGAGGTGAACCTTAAAATTAATAACGTTTTTATTTATAGAACGATAGAGCTGAAATTTGCACAGTATTTAGGAAAAACCCTTTTCTAACAGGATATTTTAAAACCTAGCGAATAACTTTCTCGTAATTTCCCCATTAAATTAAATGTAATCTTGATTAATTTTATTAGTTATTATACGAGGGCAACGCTGAAAATTCTTGGATAAAAGAAAACCAGTGTAGATACAACAAAGATTTGTTTATAATTTTTTTAAGTATTCTCCTTCATGCTCAATACATTTGTTCATGCGGCAAAACCACTTAGAGAAAACCTCACGGAACACATTTTTGGGAATTGCCTCCATTTCTTTAACAAATTCTGCTACTGCTTCTTCTCGAGGTGAAAATGTGCGTCCACGAATTTTCTTTTTTACCTCTGGGAAAAGAAAAATGTCGCAGGGGACTAAATCTGGATTGTACGGTGGATGTCCTACCAATTTGACTTTTGATCTTTCCAGAAGTTCATGGGTTCGAGCAGCAGAATGGGCAGTAGCATTGTCTTGGTGTAAACAAATTCCTCGCAAACCGGCTTTTGGTTGGATTTCTTTAATTTTTTGAAATATTTTGGGTAAACATTGGGTAATATACCACTCACTATTAGCGGTTCTTTGATCCTCTAAAGTGATTGTGGCCCCATGACCACTCGCAGAAAAAAAAACAACCGACTATTTTTTTCTTGCAACTTCGTGCTCGTTTAATTTGCGTTGGTGGTTCTTTGTTCTGAAACACTCAAACTGTCGATTGGGTTTTTAATTCTGGGCCAAATTGGTAAATCCAAAACTCATTCCCAGTAATGATGTCAAAAATTCGCTTGGATGAACCATTTTGATAATCTTCAATCATTTTTTGGCATCAATCCATACGTGCATTTTTTTGTTCGTTGGACAGAAATTTGGGGACTCAACGCGAAACAAGCTTACGAACACTTAAGTGTTCGTGTAAGATTTTATTTATTGCTGCCGAACCAATATTTAAATTCGCCTGTATCAAACAACTAATTCGTCTGTCTTGATTCACAAGATTCCTCACCCTGACGATGTTTTCATCAGTAACTGCAGTTGATGGCCGACCGCTGCTCTCTTCATCACTTAACGATTTTCTACCGCGTTTAAATTTGGCATACCAACCAAAAATCGTTGAGCGTGATGGAGAAAAATCGGAAAATGCTGTTCACAATCTTTCCAAGCACTGTTGCTGATTTAAACCACTTTTGAAGTCGCAGAAAATCATAGCACGAAAATGGTCACGGTTCAATTCCATTGTTAAAGCAGAACATACACAGATGCGACTAATACTTTTAAAGATTACTCAGCACATGGTTGAGCTAAGCACTTGAAACTTAAACTGATAATTACTCACGGCACTGGTGATGTATAAGTAAAGTGGCGTTGCCATAGCTTCAACAGTGTTGCCACATCCAAAAATAATCAGCGTCACCCTCGTAAAATATTCAAGAAAAATAGAAAAAACTAACTTTGACGTTACGAATAATCTTAAATAGCTAATTTTAATGTGAAATAGTGCAAAGAAAACAAATTTATTATTCAAATTCAATCTAAATTGCGCAATATCTTGAATTTTCCAATTAGGGCGTTAAATTAAATTTTCCTTATTACAAAATTAAATTCATAAACCAAACCCTGTTAATTATTTGCAACAAAATTCATTAGTTTGTGTTTCTTATAAATCAGAAATATACGTTACCTTTATAATTAAGAGAGAATCGAATCGTAAATGACTATGAGGAATGGAGAATTCTATCAGCCGATTAGTTCAATTTGTAGTTAATCCAGAAAATAGTTTGAAATCGGCCGAAATTCAGAAATACCACTAACTATGAGACTTCAGAACACCTAAGAATCTGCATGCCTGCGCGCAATTTTAATTAAATATTTAAATTTTAAAAATACAAAACAGTACAGTTACATCGGGACGAGAAGGGCATCTCTTTTGTCGCAACTTTTCTCCATTTACTTTCATCTCTCGATCCAATTTTTTAAATGCATTTACTTGTGATTATTCCAGTTTTTACGTTGAGCATTCGTTAAGTCATTCATATGACTTCGGTGAAATTCTTGCGTTTGCTAGAAATTTCTTGCTGTTTGCCGTAATGAACGAGATGCCATTTTTGACTACTCATTATGACTGGAGAAAAGATCTGTCCTGATCCTATCTGATTACCTCCTATTTCATTCTTACCTTCATCTTTCCAATAACCTTCATATTCTTGGCCGATGAAGAGAAAAACAGCGCATTTCTAAAACTAAATGATGAAATATGTGGACCTTACATTATTTTTATCTATGAAAACCTTTTTCACGTAATGGAAGTGAAAAAGCAAGGTAGATACCTACGAAATATATTTAAATTTAATTTTTTTGATGCAGGCGAATCAAAAATTTTAAGCTTTTTATTGTTTGTCAAACTTACATAGGAAATAGGTAGCTGGACTACATATTTTGAACTAAGTATAGAGCAACCATCACAATATGAATAATTTTATGAATTTTTGATGAAAAAATGTGCGTAAACAATGAATTCGTTATTAAAAAATTGTCGCAATTTATAAAGAGATGTATCTACCGTAATTCTCTATTTCTAGCTTTAGTAATTACGTTTTTATTATACGAAAATAATACACGGCTTGATGATCGTCACTAATTATACCGACTGACTATGACATGGAAATAACTAACAAGACGATTATAAATTTGAATTATTTACAAAGAAAATCCTTATCTCTAATTTCAATTTCATGAGACCTGAATAAAGTCGTAATTGTCTCATATATGTAGATTTAAACAAAAACTAGCGAATTTCCACTTTACTGTACTTTGCTGTATACATAATTCAATTTCCATATGAAATGATGTCGTTTTCGTTATTTCAACGAGAAAGTCGATGTCAATTACGTTAGTTGATATTATTGCGTGCACGCCGCTTCAGTGATTCCACTAATACACTCAGATTCAAGATTTTTTTTGGAAGTTTTTAATTTAGAATTCGACTATAATTCAGCACGCGATGATCTTTCAAGCGTCTTTTTAACAACAATCACACACGCACGCGTCTCACATTTCCGACTCCAAAAGCGCTTTTAAGGATGAAATATCCGCGAAAAGAAGGAAATCCACCCCTTTTTTAAAATGTCATTAAGTGAAGTAGTCTCAAAAGCTATTCTGTGTATATTGTATTGCAGCAGTTTGTCTGAGTTTTGTGTCAGTCAATCTCAATTTTAGTGAACAGGTCCTCTTTGTGATGTTATATTTTGAATGACGTTTCCTATTCACTTCCTGAAACGCTAAAAGATGCCGGTTGGAAATCATTCCAAAGATTAATTTTATTCAAGTGCTGTCAATTAAATTGGTTACAGTAAAAGTCGATCTTGAAATTAATTTGGTCTCGATTTACAAGGTTTTTTCTTAACGAATCAACAGTGTTGATACAGAAAGAAAAACTACCAGTGCTCACACGGTTGCCTAAAAAGATTTAAATGTTAACGTAAATAAATTTTACATTGTTATTACAAAGAAAGATTTGATTTATTTAAAGGTCGATGTTGAATAGGCACCATCTACATTAGCACTTAGGGAGGAAATACTGCTGAAGTGAAATTTAGGGGAGGTGATAAATTGAAGTAGCGGGAAACTTGCCTTGATGAATTAGAAACCTAATCTCTTAATCAACGTTTGTTTAGTTCTAAAAAGGGTTCTGAAAACCATCGGTTAAAACTCACGCTCTTTGTTGTTATGAAACTTAAAAATTGACATTAATTACAGGTTTGTAATAGCATGAATTAATCTAATTACAAACCACTTAGCATTTTTTTAATTTTTATAACCACTTTAATTATCTATTATAAAGAAGTAAATATATTTTGCTTGAATTTTTATATACGCATCAGACTCACCTGTGTTTTTTTTCTGTGGATCACGAGGACAGCGAAGATCATACGAATGTATATACAGTGTGTTCCACGATAAGAGAGACAAGCCAATATCTTTTATAACAAGATGGGTTTGTATGTATAATTAGATTGTTTCCTTGAAAAGATTAATTGAGAGGAACGTGTGTCTCATAAATTATAAGAAATAGGTTGGTTAAATATGAAAAAGAGGCTCATTTCACAAGTTAGTAATTACTAAACCCCCTCCATATTTATACAACAAAATAAGAATCCAACAGACATTCATAATGTTAACACACGGTTTAAAGGTGCTCTAACTCCATCAGCACACTGGACTAGTATTTTTCAACGTTCATTTTCTTATAATATAGCTAAGATATACAATTCACTGCCTAATTCAGCTAAAAAATTAAGTTTCAGGATATTTTTTTAATAAACGACGGAAAAGCTCCTAACTATTTTTGCAACTCTCTTCTAGATAAAAATTAAGTCTTGTATCCTGACTGTAGCTCAAATTCAATATTTTAGCATAGGAGCAATCGTGTTTGTCATCACAGTGTTACAAATACAATTTAGTGCTTTTATCTTCTGCAGTTTGCCCAAGCTCTTTACCTAGGGATCGTTCTGGTCATCTTCTGAACCTCGCCTTAATTGTCCAATGTTAGATATTAAACCCTGGTAACATCAGCTAAGCTCTTAATGAGAAAGTTATACCTCCTAACCCGAGACCAGTAGGTAGCTAAACCCTGGAAGACGTGTAACAGTGATTCTGCGCGATTGCAACCGGCACTACACTTGATCGCATTGCCTCTGTTATAGTGAATGCCTACAATAGGAAGCACATTGACTCGGGGCAAAATCACTTTAATCTAATGGCGACCATTCCAGATTTTAGGCGGATCGGTTAGCCAACTAGAACTAGCAGCAGAGTTAGACCCTTGATTTAAATTTTTAAATCATTGCCTGATGAGGAGCTTTAAAGACATTGCCTTTCTACTCAGTCGAATGACAATCTCTAAGAAAGAT
>VTPC01006169.1:15029-40025 GCA_011009095.1 Ignelater luminosus | reverse complement strand
AAGACATTGCCTTTCTACTCAGTCGAATGACAATCTCTAAGAAAGATTCTCAAAATGAGATAAAAGATGCTGGCCCCACTGAAGAGGAAAATGTGGCTTCAATCACAACTTAGACTCTCAAGATTGTTTAACCAGCATAATACGATTGCGGGTACAGATTCTAGCAGACTTGGTATCATAAGAAAAAGGGCGTGGGATTATACAGGACAAAGAATATTTGTCTAATGATAGTGTTCAGCTTCCCATAATTCCAGCCAAAATTGCAAAAATATTCTTCTGTATTTACCTGACGGATAAGCAGAACGGAAATGTGAGGTTTTGATGTTATAGAGATATTACAGCATTTTTTTTTCTTCTCGGGCATGATAAAAGCGGAAAGAGCGATGCATTTTCGGGCATTGATGGTTAGCCCCTGTATATCAAACAAGTTTTCCCCCGTGCACTACCCATGATAAACAAGTCGTCAGCATAAAGGCTGGAATTTCCAGTAGAATGTTCAGCAATTCATCCATTACAAGATTAAACAAAACTGGGGACAATGGATCCCCTTGTTTAACTCTCCTGTTATTGATATGATCGATTTTTACAAACTGTATACTGAGAATTCATGATATAATGTATCAATAAAAAGTGGGTTTGAAACTTAAACTAAATGGAGGAGTTTGTGATTAAGTCGAAAGCTTTCCTGTCTACGTCATAACTTAATAATACCTTAAAGAATCCTATTATTAGCGAGGTGGCTGTCTAATTTGATAAAGCTGGCGTGCAGCGGGAACTAGATGCTAAGGTCACTGAGATTTTCTTTTTTTGAAATTAGAATAGTCCGACATTCTCTAAAGATCAGGGAGAAATGGCCCAAAAAGGCTTGCATTGAACCTAAGTTATAACCTGGTCATGGGTAAGCGCTTAACTGCTTTTGGAGGAGTATCTGTCTAGACCAGAGGCTTTTGATTTAGTATTTATGAGTACTTATTTTAGTTCTTAAAGATGGAGAAACCTAAGTATCCCACTTCTTGCTTTGTATTAAGTGGAGTGTTATCAATATAAGGTACTGCTCTAAAGATATTGAAGTACAACACAAAGACTGAATCAATTGTAGAAAAAACTTAAAGGGCTGATTCGAGGTCATTTAAAATGGTGCAAGTTAAACGTGATCTGTCCTTGTAAAAGATGTTTTGCAGCTTCTTGTGCAGGAAGACCCTCTTAGCCGCTTGTCTGTGGTATTTGTTGTCAGGGCTTCTCTAGAAATATGATTAGATCTGTTTGTGGGTCTGGCGTGAGGATCCGAGGATGATATCAAGTTGTTTGCAAGAATATTGAAGTGCTGGGATGCGATCTTAGGTTGTACGAGGATTAATTTGACTAAATCTTATTTAAGAAAAAGAAGACGAGAAAAACTGAAGGGACTCATCTGGTATGTCGTTCAAGGGACGAGCAAAAAAAGGGAGCAGGCCCTCGTGCATTGAAGAGTTAATAGAGATGTCGTGACTCCCTTCCAGTAGACTGGAGGAAACACTATAGATTTACTTCCAAGAGATGTTCCAGGTTCCAAAATTCTGTTTTTAAAAGGGGAAGGGGAATCGTCTTTAGATGATGAGCAAAAATCTCCGAATCATTATTAAATTAATTAAATTAATTAAACCTGTCATATTGTTTGGTGTTTTGTGAAAAATCGACTTTTCGTAAACATTCTTAACATTTATCGACACGACGGTCTACAAACTATTTCCAACGAATCCAGCGTCTTCAGATTTTCTTTTTCTTTAATTACTGATCTAACTGAGGGAATCAATAAAGCGTTGCCATTGTTGAATATTTTTTTTCTCATATATATTTAAATTTAAGTCTTTCTAGTTAAGTCTATAGGTTGTCTTTGTAAGCAACTCGCGTATTATAATTTTGCCGGAATGTAAAAATTGACCGTTTCAAGCTGGGTTGGGTTTAGAATTTAGAAACGAACAGCCAAAATATCTTAGTATCCACAAGATAAACTTTCTCTCAAGAAAACTTTGTTTTGTGTAATATTTTCAATTAAATGTTGGATAAGTTTATAAGAAAAGCTCCCCTTGTGTAACACAGATTCTTCTTTCTCCCTAACAAAAGTGCTTCATATAAATTGTATCATAAAATAATATTCTCTTGTGAAGCCGACTGCTAACTTCAGCTTTTCTTTTTTTGTTTAATCAAAAAGTTGTCAGGTACTTTGGTGGTTGAAATTTAATTTAAAACAAAGAAAAAAAGTCGAGCTGTACATAAAGAAATAAATTAAAAAGTAAATTCAAACCTAAAAACAGTTGAGCGAAACGCAAATTTTGCCTTATTATTATTATTAATAATAATAATAATAATAATACGTGTTACTCCACTGCATGACTGCTAAAAGTTGTATAACACGAGAGTATTATTGAATATGTCATTTCTCACGTCGAGTTTGCCAGAATAGGGAACAAACAAGTTGAGAAGTGAAGTTCTGAATATATACTAAAAGTTTCTTTATCAAATAAATTTGCATTTATAAGAGAAAAAGAAACTTAATATTACTATGACCGCGAAATGGTTTTTACAGCTCTATAGAAAAACGTAAAAAAATAAAAAGTTGTACTAGTGAATGTAGAAACCTGACAAATGATGTTACTGACACCATGGTGGGTGGGCATCGAACACCACTCGATTATCACAATGAAAACGAACAAGCGCAGTTTATCGTTTTTTGAACCCTTTTCGGTTTTGTCGTCTAGCCTTGGTATATTTTTCTCGAAACTAATTCAGATAAATGGCAAGTTTTGCCGAGTTTGCTTACTAAGGAACATTCAGGGGAAAATATTAGGGGTATTAAAGGAAAAAACAACTCTAGAGTTTAAATAGGGAAAAAAATAAGCATTTTTTTTGTGTTTGGAAAAGTAAAAACTTTTTCGACTTCCATCTAAGAACGAAATAATTTTTTATTGGAGTTTTCGAGTTGAGTTCAAATTCAGAAGCGGAAAAACTGTTGAGATGTAATCGATACTTTCTAACTAAATGTGTATAAATATTGATTATTGTCTTGTTTTTTTGTATTTACTTCGCAAATGGCGACTCAGTCTTTTATACTTTACTTATTTTCAATAAATTATATCTGTCTTTGTGCTTTCAGATGAAATTTCCGTCAAAATCGTCTTTGTTTGTAGTATCTGATTTATTTATTGTACGATGAATATTTCAAAACGGTTTTTTTTTCAAAGAACTCACTTAATTCTAAATTTCTTAAATTCTCAATCTAATATTAGAAACTGAATTAGTTAAATGGTGGCCTTAAGTGTGTAGAAAATCCTGATAAATTCTGATAACTTTATATATGTTCGAATCGTAAGGTAATCAAGTACTTTTTACTCCAGACGACTTACGTAAGATATTGCTTAACGTATTCATAGTTTCACACTATCTTCTTTCCGTATTCAAGAGCAAGCTAGAGGGATCAAGACAAAGCAAAAGTATCTGTCTTGCTGAACAAAAGACATGGCACCAACTGGCATTTATTATTTAAGTTCTGAACATGAATATCTTATGCTTTAAAAATAGGTTGCGAGCTTGATGACCTTCTACGGTCTAATGTAGTAAAAATAACGTTACTCTTGTTAAAAAACCTTGTAACTCCAAAATTATAAATTTTTAGGGAAAAAAGCATTTCAAGAATTAGGTTTACAAGAATAGCAGTTAACAGGTAAAGTAGGGATGCGAGATTAACGTTGCTAATGAGTGACCTTACATAAAAATTCTATTTACAAAAACTGAAATTTCAAGGTTTCTCTACGGCCAAAATGTAGTAAAATAAAATAAAGCTGAAAACGAACAGAAATCCAAGAAAGAGAACTAAAGTATTAAACACCGACCAGTAACGACATTTTTCTTCTTTCATTTCATTAAAAAGCATCTTAGGTTTCCTTTATACAAGTTTTCCAAACAAAAAGGTTGTTCGTGTTGAGACTTTAAAATTGAGGATCGCCTCACTTAAATGAAGCTTACACAAGTTTTTTTTCTTTGCAGATTAAAGCGTATGAGAAGCTGGAGACGGTCGAAGAGAGGCTCAAGCAGACCAAGGAGATTTACGATAATTTTATTATGAAGGAACTTTTATCTCACACGCACGTAAGTATATATCCTTTTCTCTTTTTTTTTGTTAATTTCAATGTCCTCGTAGAAAATTTCAAGAGAGCGTTTTGTCTGGAATTTAAATTACACCCCGAGAAAAATGACTTTTAGAAATTTCTCTGCTCTGCTTTTATCAGTTTGTCACGGATAAGAATGTATAATAAATATTTATTGTTGTTGCTTTATACAGGGTGATTTAATAAAGCAAACTCGAAAGTAATTTAGGATTCGCTTCCATTTTAATTAATAATTAATTCGGAAATTTTATATTAATGCAACGGGAGTGATAGAGAGGGTTAGAGGAGTGGTGTAGGAAAACACAATTTACATTACAGGCTCTGACCTTAAGAAAATCCCTTGTTTGTTGTATCATCCACCCGTCTACTCTCATTTGCATGTTTATTAATTAGTATTCCTTAATATTACACAGCTTTAACCCAGTATCATACGGAAATCTACATAAATCTGTTAAACATCGGTTCTAGAATTAAAGGCACTTATTCTTGGAAATTAATCAATTTTTCATTCAACGTGTATACTTACGAACAAACGTTGACACATCAAAAATTTATACCAACTTGTAATTGAATTTATTGGCCATTAACTTCGCTTGGTTCTATTTCTGTACGCTTGATTAAGAGTCGTTTAAGTGCGACGACAAACGCAAAATAATTTTCTTTAGTACTTGTACACTTTATACAACAATCATAACATCCTACGTTTGAATCAATAAAAAGAAGTTTGATAAAAGATCCTTTTATGTCTTTTTTTTAAATAAAAGCTTTAAAAAAGTTTTGCCCGCTGTAACATTATGTTAATAACAAAGAGACGAAAAAGAGAATCGTTAAAAATAATTACAGTAAAAGTCATTAGTTGGTAATGTTAAATTGTCCATCTAAAAGGAAAGTTTGTTTTTTTAAGGGTTAAAGTAAAAGTGTCGTAGACCAAATTAATAGTTTTGTCTAAATTGAAACCATCATTATAGTCAGACATAATGAAACCACTAAGGTGATTTACAAATAAATAATAAACAGTTTTTCCTGTATCGCTTAAGGATTCTTCCAAAAATTAGAAATGCCAATTCATCATGATATTTTGTCTTTTGGCAGCAATTTGATTGTTTTCCATAGAAAAAAAGAAATAAAATAAAAATCGAGTTTTCGTTTTTCTTATTTTACTAAATAATGTTTGGACGGCTCGAAAAATAAATACACTTAACCTCAAAATTAACGCACCACTCTGACTTTTGGTTTTATTTCAAAAGATGTTATGTATTTTCCGATTCATTAAAATCAGTTATAATAATTTGTTTATTATTACGCCTTTTGTACGTTTTTGTCTGTCTTCTTTATTTAATTTCGAAATCATAGCAGCTTTTTATAAAGTATGTTTTTCAAGTAAGTAAACCTTACTTTTAAAATAAAAGTAGGCATTGTTTTTCAATTGTGTTATCAATAGATAAGATAACTGTCATTCGTGCAATACATCTGTTCGCGGTGGAACGTGCTAGACGAAATTTAAATCGTGATGAATGTGTTCAAATTGTAACTTTGTCCAGTGAAGGACTAACAAATCGCGAACTTGCTAAAAGGTTTGGCATGTTTCATACAACAACGGTCGGTAGAGTTCTGCAGAGGTTTGTAGAGATCAATCATTACACGAGACGACGTGGCCAAGGTGGGCCACGAGCTACAAATGCCGTGGAGGACGAATTTTTTTAGTTTCGCGCACTTAGGGAATGGTTTACTACTGCACGAACTCTCAAAATACAACTAAGTATGGTTTATGGCATTGCTGTTAGTCAAGAAGCCATAAAAACAAGACCTTGTGTTCAAAATTTACGATCTTGGGCAGCAGCTACTGGTCCCAGATTATCTGCAAACCATCGAAGAAACAAATTGGCTTTTGTAAGGAGGCATATGGATTCGGATATCCATGATTGGGAGCAGGTGTTATTCACAGATGATTCAAAGTTTTGCCTTGTAAGTTCTGATCGCCGTCCAAGAGTATACAGAAGGGCAAATGAAAGATATTCCGCTTGTAACATTCGAGAAACCACATTATATGGAGGCGGATCAGATCTCTAATTGAAAGTGTGCCACGGCGATGTCAGGCTACAATAACATCCAGAGGTGGTAACACTAGTTATTGATAGGCTACAAACGTTTCAAAAGAAGTTATTTTTGTGTTCGTAACAATGATGATCATTTTACACTATTTTGTTAAATAAGTCATATTTATAAAATTATTTAAGTCAAATTTATTGTTATTATCTAAATAATTCTGTTTGTGTATTCTATTCTTAATATATTTTTCAAAATTTATAATAATTTTGACGACAATTGAAATAATAATCGAAACGTATAAGTGGTGGGTTAATTTTGCGGTTAAGTGTAAATGAGATGTGTGCTATTAAAGAAGGTTATCAACTCCGCGTAGTGTGCGGTAGTGCGCAGATGTCGGTCGTAGCCCGGCTGTAGCATTCTCCCTCACTACCTGAAAGACATTCATATCTTGGGAAAGAAAGTGAACTATTGTCTTCGGTTTTACACGCTTCCTGTGCTTCTCCTGGGGTTCTGCTTATTGGACGACTCCTAAGGCTCAAAATCAAATCTCACACTAACGTCCGCTATTGAACTCCACCAGTTCCTTTGTGGTAGTGTGGTCCTGAAAAATACCAATTGTATTCACGTAGGCCAATACAATTAATTGCCGCCAACTCCAACCACCTGAAATTCACTTCAGCAGTAAACCATTGACTGCAGTGCAATCATATTGTTTTCACTGATATGTACCGACCGATACCTACCTCACTAGTACTCCACCTGATACTTACCATCATCGTTGGCCGAACTCTCCATCTAAATGTGCGTCTCGTCCAAACACCTGCTCCACATTGCAAACACAGTAAAATGTTTACAGGAACAGTAACAATAACAGTTGCTAATTTTTCGGTAAGGTGCGTAGTGTTTAAGACAGGGGAACCACACGCCGCACTACTACAGAAGCCACTAACTGCTTGTTATGTAGAACTAAATTTTAAAGAAGAACGTGAATCGCCAGTAAAAATTGAATTGAAAGAACAGTATACTTAAGTATAGGCACTTGCATTGCTTATGGTACGATCAAGAGACTTGGAATTGAAATACCGAAGCAATCAATGAACTTCGGAGCATCTCCAATCCAACTTCCAACATCAAAGATTGTTCTGAAAGTACTGCTGCAGCTATCCAGCTTACTACCTAGTACCAACAGCTGTCTCAGCATGCTTATATTAATATACCATCTAAGCAACATACTTCACCAGAGTGAAGAGCCGAGTGGCACCTAAAATAAGAACAAGAATTTTACTGGTTTGGTGTTTCCAAAGACTTTTCCTTTTGACCCTTTGCAACAATGAAGAAGAAATAGTTCAACATTAAAGCAAATCTTGTAATATAAAGAATAGGAAATTTTACTTAAGTCTTTACCATTCTGGTGCAAGACTGATCCTGTTCCAAAATATGTAAAGTAGTTGAAGAAGCAGATCAACATCTCGTTAGAAATTTTAAAAGTTTTGGTTATTACAAACCAAAGAGGCCTGTACCTGCAACATATAACGGACCATCAACTGCTCTTGGAGGAAGGACAATGCCTGGGAAGAATAACTGTGTATTTGAATTATGGAAATTCGAAAAACATCTAGTCTTACGCAATCTAAAATAGGTTTTTGGACTGAAAATATCTTCAGCTGAATATTTAAAGTTTTTGTGTGAACATCAAGACCATCAAATGTAATCATACACTAATAGAAAAAATTAAAGAAACAAAAAAATTTCCCAAATTTTTTAGTGATTTTAGAAATGCTGTATCTCAGTGAAAAATGCTCGTATCGAGATTTAAAAAAAAAGCATTTTGAAGCTTCAAGATTCTAGTTTTCAGATCTTTTAGTCAAAAATTTTTAGGAGCTACGGTTATCACGCAATCCTAAGAAATAGCGCGCAAAAAAATTTTGCAAATTTTGCAAATTTTTTTTGGGTCCACGGATTCGGAAAAAATTTTTTCAGCTAAACCATTGCATGGACCGGATAGCTTGTTTATTCAGCTGTAATTTCCTTTTTTTTTAAACCTCGATACGACTATTTTTCACTGAAATATCAGACTTTTAATGGAAAAGGATCCTTTTGTCTTTAATCATCGATATCTCGGCAACCAATGATCGTACAGAAGATTAAAGGGCGGTTTTGGAAACTGGAATAAATTTGCTACAAGATACTGTCCCGATCTTCAGGAAAAAATTGTTTTCCATTCTTGACATGAATTTGAAAAAAACAAGCAAAAAAGGGTAATTTATGGTTTTTTAGAAAATCAGCGGCTAAATTACAAATATTCATGAAATGACTAATGTTAAGCGTGAATTTTATAACTCAATATACCCACAAAAACCCTGTCAAGTTGCAATTCGATCCGTTTCTTTGTTTCAAACAATCAAACTTTTGAAAAAAATTAAACACTTCAGAATCATGATTAAAATGGAAAAAAACTAGAATCTTGAAGCTTCAAAATGCTTTTTTTTAAATCTCGAGACGAGCATTTTTCATTGAGATACAACATTTCTAAAATCACTAAAAAATTTGGGAAATTTTTTGTTCCTTTAATTTTTTCCGTTAGTTTATTTATTCAGTTTGTGTTCATAGATTAAGATACCAAGATGGTGATCTGCGGTACTAGCTGATAAAGAGGAGGAATTGGGAGTACACTTTCGGGATCTCGAGAATAAATCAGTGTTGGAACAGTTGATTCCAATGAAAGGAGAAATGAATATCTTTTCTTTTTGATCGAAGATTTATAAAACTTCCAACTGGACAGTGTTGTGACCTCCCTTTTGTAGTTTCTGGAAAACAACTAGCAACAAGCTCACTCGTAATACAGTTAACAAAAACTGTTTTCTCTATTAAGATTATTAATACAAAAGGTCTTATTTTCTAAAACGAAAGAAAAATAAAGAAAAGTAGAAGGTAATTTTCTTCTGGGTGAAATTTTTTTTTTCCATTCTTATCAAAACTCCTAATAAGTACGCCGATGATGTCAGAATCCTTGTGAACAGGTATTCTATAGCACAGTCTTGATATTGTCTACTATACTCCCAGACTAGTTGAAAGGTGATTTCTCTGCAAACGTAATTAGAACGAAGTTACTGAAAGATATTTTTCTCAGTTGGGATTCCAAAATGAGATCCAGATGGGCGGCACTTTTGATAGAGACTTATTATGTCAAATCGAAGATAGAGTTTGGAAAACGTACCTTTAATGCAACTTCAATGTTTGCTATGGCAGTAGTTGAAACTTCCTGAGATGATGAGGTGCGATAACAAGGCTATACAGTTGTGCTGTGATGAACTCTAAATATAGGCAGTTGCAGGATTCTCTTCCTTTGTCAAATGCGTATGATACAAACGTTTTGCATTCAGTAATAATTTGCCGTTCTAACTCATTTCATTGCGAAATGTAACACAACTCTTAGGTGTTGGTCAATCGAAATGGTTTTACTGATTTAGAAGTCTAAGAAAAAGTTGAATAAATTCATTCACTAGAACAATAATTATACGTGTTTGTATTTTAGTCTGCACTGCAGAGTGTTTCTAGAACTGAAACCATTGGTAAAATTTCTTCAAACCCTGTGAAACAAGCCAATGAGTTGTTCTTTAAAGAGCGAACTGATCGAGGATGGAGCAATCCAGACAAACTGGCAAGCCACTAAGAACATCTACTATGAAACTAATTGGAGGAAACACAGCATTTAGGAGACCTATATATTTAATATTTTACATGACTGTCCATTACTGGCAAATCTCAGGTTTAGAACACTCGGACACAAGTATCCACTGTGCTAAGACAGGTGAGCCAATGATATTACAGTGACGCCATATTTTAAATTCTTACCAAGCTCAGGCTTATCCTAACAACAGAAATAATTATACAGGATGCCCTTGGTAATTTTAAATGAGGTAAGCCTTATTATGCTTTTAATGGATTCGTAAGCAATTTGCCACAAAATTAAAACAATTATTTAACTCAGAGTTATATATAGCAAGCCAAAAGAAAACAAATCTTATACAGGGTGATTCCGAAATAAAGGGTATCCTTTTAATAGGTGATAAGTGAGGCTAAAAGAAGACAAAAAATGAAGAAACGAAGTGGCTCCGTGAAATTTGAAAATTTTCACAATTTTCCGAAATATTAAATACTGAAACCGCCTATGGTTAGAAAAAGGAAAGTGTTCTTTGTATTCTCGCCTTCGGAGTAAAAAGTGAAAGCTAAGGAGATTTACGGTTGTTGTAAAACCATTGTAGTGCAAGAATGAAAATTTTGCCAGACATGCCTATTTTCTTTGAACTAACGCAGGTGTAGTAGCACAGTGAACAATAAATGCCATAATAAGCTACCCCCTGGACATTTTCAACTTTCCCTTCTTAAATCTGAAGTTGAGGAGATCAAAGAAATTGTAATATGTTTAACAGGCAGGGTTGTTGAAATGTATTAAGACAGTAAAAAGATAATAGCATAATTTATGTTACGAGCAATTAGACTCCAGTCTCGCAAGCAACATTTTAATCCCTTATTATTATTTAGTCATTTGAATAGAAAACATTATGGAATATACTACTAATTATCGCTTCTGTATTTAACTCCATTCCATAAAATCAACCAATTTTTATTTATGTAGCAAAATGCTTATTGAAGTTTTTGGTTCTTCGGAATTTTGCAGAAAACAGTCACTAACAGTAAAATTTTAATATTTTTCCGTTTACAGATCAAAAAGTAAATGTTATAAACGTGTCCGTAGGTTATTTATGGCATTGTAGAAACCAGAAAAACTATTATAAGCGTTTAAAGTGCGAGAAAGGTTTGGTGTGTTTACCATGCTTTCGGCGAAATAGCAGTTCCTTTTAACATAAGCTATCGCCTTCTTTTATCTCGAGCAAGTAGTAAATAGTAAGTCTGTCAACTAAGCAAGTACAGCAACTGTATTTTACCCCCCATCATGCTTACTTCTTAATCCAAAAAAGCGAGAATTATAAAAAGGTTTCTCGTCAAAACGTTTTCTTGGAGATTAAATATTTGGTACCTGCTTCTTTCAAAGGCACTGGCTTTACCCTAACAACTAGGTACTTCCAATTTCTTTTTCTAAAAACATATTTCAATAGTAAAATGAAGGTCGCCGACCGCTGCCTATTTAACGCGAAAATATAGCTTCTTTTGTTAATGTCAGAAATGCTAATCTCATTCAAAAGCTCACGAAAAAGGGCCATAATTCATAATTCAATCTTCTTTCGTTTTCTTGTAAAGACTAAACAGAGTATCGCGACGTTTACCCATTCATGTTATCACCTTATTACTCGAAAGACGGGCAACTTACCAAAATATTACAACAAATGTTGAAAATGACCACCGTCGACCTGAAGACAAGCCTCTATGCGTCGGTGAAAACTGTTACGCACACGAGTAAATATTCCAGCTGTATTGCGAATTTCTGCGGCTGCTGCTAAAATGCGTTGTTGAAGGTCTTCCGCGTTTTCGACTTCCGTGCAATATACAACAGACTTCATGTGACCCCACAAGAAGTAGTCCAGGGGATTTATGTCAGGGCTACGAGCAGGCCAGCGTACGGGACCATCGCGACCAATCCACCGATGGGGAAACATTTCGTTCAAATAGCCCTGCACACGTACGCTAGTATGCGGAGGGGCTCCATCATGCATGTAATAAATATGCCTACGAGTTTCTAGAGGTGTATCATCCAACATATCTGGCAACCTGTTTTCTAGAAATTCCAGATACGTGTCTCCGTTTAACCGCTGTGGTAAAATAAATGGTCCAAACAATGTGTCTCCTAAAATGCCACACCACACATTAATAGAAAACCGCCATTGAAATTTATTTTCCCTAATCAGGTGAGGATTAGCGTCATTCCAATAATGTACGTCATGAAAATTTAAGATACCGTCTCGCGTAAAACAACACTCATCCATAAACAGTACTTTCTCTACAAATTCCTGTTGCTGCATTGTTTTTTGTTGAAACCACTCATAAAATGTTCGTCTCGGTGCAAAGTCATTTTCAGTTAAATGCTGAACCCGTTGTACGTGATAGGGATGTAATAAGTACGACTTTAATATCCGATGCGCTGTTGCTTGGGAAACGTTCACGTCGCGTGCGATACCGCGGGTACTTATTGTAGGATCTTCATTAATCATATCTAATAGTGTGATGCTCGTTCTCGTCCACGGCCTTCATATGTTGCGACGGTGCTACCTGTATCACGAAGTCGTTGTATCGTTTGCAGTGTTGTATTCCGCGAAGGCTGTCTTCGTTGTGGAAAACGATCGGCGTACAGTCGTTTTGTCGCTTCTACATTATAATGACATTCTACATACACTAAAGTTATGTCTGCCAACTGTTGAGTGGAAAACATCTCGCTCACTTTAAATTTTTTCACACCTTGTCACTCTCAGAAAAGTCAAAGACCGACTGATTGTGACAACATGTTCCGACCCTTACATATGTAAATAGCTACCTGCCAATGACAAGGAGGGTCAGTCAACCCCTATCGATTTTTACTTAAGTAAAAGTATGAGAGCAGGACCGGCTTGGCTTAGCGATTAAATTTCAAAAGTCTTTTTCTCGGAAACTATGCAATTTTTACCTACCTTTTTTTATCGCAAATGTATGTACTATCACACCGCTATCCACCTTTAAGAGGATACCCTTTATTTCAGAATCACCCTGTATACTTTGAAACCTGCACTGCTGTAGCGGTGACAAGAAGCTGAGATTTTGTACGTGCTGCCTTTTTTCTGCTTGTATTAACCAACGAGTATACTAAAGTTTAAGCAAAAATTAGTTGATAAATATTTCGGTTCACATTTTCTATAGATATTCTCAGCGGTAGAGTGATACTTATTAGTATTCATTGTTACAAGATTACAATTTAACTTTAACAAATCTGCTGCGTATAAACGGTTGAAATTTAAGTAAATAATTCAATGAAATTCAGCTTTTGATTTCAAATGAACAGCAGATTACACTAAATTCTCATCTCCTTTATTTCAGTTTCCTATAACACTCTTTATACACAAATTACAGCCTTTTTGACATTCTAAATCGAGTTCTTTAAATTAAAAATCAAAGAAAGGAATATATTTTTTGGGATTTTCTTTCACAGAGACAGGGTTCTAATTTTGTACCATCTACGATTAATCCATAATTAAATGTTCTCGATTTCTTTAAAGTTTATTTATAAAGTGTGTGTGATTCGATTAATTACATTTCGTGTTCCTTCAAATAAAGCTATTCAACAGTTTACATTTTACAAATTTATTTATATCATTGAATCGCACTGTTTGCTTTGTATTTTCTTCCTTTTCACAGTTAAGAAATGAATATCTACACGCTTATAAAGTACATACAATGAATGAAAGATAACAATTTGATGTAAACACTGACAAAAACGTTTGTCGAAGTTGCAAGTACCTTGAGTTTTGCTCTATTCTGTAATTATGTTTATGGAACAATTTTAGTTTGGAAATTCAGTCATGAAATGAACTACTTCTTTTTTAGCCGTATCGCGCTGGCTTTTATTAAGGTACAACCTCAAACTAGATTTGGTTCGCGAAATCGGATTTCGTCCATCTACAGCAATTACGAAGTATTAAAGACTTCTGAAATTAAAAAATTAATCCAAGTTGAGAAACAACATTAATCAATTTAACAAAACAGTAACAAGGTATGACTGTTTCTTATTATTACGAGCATTACCGAATGATATGATGTAAGCACGGAAAATTGAGATAAAAATCAATTATGAAAATGAAGCTGCCTAATGCGATAATTGCTACGCAGCGTTTCCTTGCAGACGTTTTGATAATTTCTAAAAAAAAACGACAAATATCTTGTTTTTCTCAAATTTAATAAGAGTGATGAAGGCTTTGAATACATTACATCTGTTGGACAAAACTGACACAAGTCGAAAATATGTTTTACAAAGAAGTGAATTTTAATGCTGGAATAATTTTCCAAGGAAAACATTGAAATCTGAAGTTTTAAATTTCATTACTTGATTTTACTTCAAGTTTGTTCCATAGATTCTCTATTACTTTAAATAAATTTTAAAAGTTACAATGTGCTCACTCATTTGAAATGGCCAAAAAGAAGTTTGAGATCATCATTAGCATAATTCATGAAATTGTATAAAAATATTAATTTTTCCAGCGTTCCAGTGTTCGTATCACATTTCTAAGCTGTAATGTGTCGGTAAAAGACGTTTTATAAATTGCATCATCTAGAATTGGCGGGTCGATAGTTTCGGGTGCCTAAAATTTATATTCCTTGGGGCACCTCTTTAACATGCAGGACTGTAGAATTTCTAATAAAAACCGGATCTATAAAGTTGTTAGTATGAAGTTTCAAGGGTCCTCTTATATTTACGTACACGAGACTGAAAGAGACATTTTTTGTATTTTTAAATTTTTTGTTTACACGTGAGATCCGGAGATCTGCTTAATGCACGTATTAATAGCAAGGAAATACAACGACTATGTACTGCGTTCTGAGTAGAATTGAAATATTGGTCTGGAGAGATTCTCACGAATCAGTGAACTCACAAAAATCTAGCGATCCCAAGAATCTGAAAGAGAACTTAAGGGTCCTAGAAGTAAAACAGACTGAAAGAGGTCGCACTCTAGAAAGACCTACTTAGATAAGGACTAAAAATAGTTTAAAACTTAACGTTCCCCAAAAGCCAGGTAGTCTGTAGAATGGTAGGAGAGAAGATAAATATTTAGACAGTGACGCATCTTACCAACCAAAAATTTAGACAGTGATGCATCTTACCAACATTTACTTCTAAGAATGAAAAACTTTCGAAACCTGTGCACTTTTGCTTACTTGTATGCTTTGGCGGAAAGGTCTCACAATTTATTTCTGTAGCGTGCAAAACTTAATGATACTTCAATCGTCATGATGGATCATCGAGTCCCAAACACTTCTTTTTACTTCAAATATTTTCTACTGCTTCTAGAGCTGTTGCAAAACGACAAGCAGGAATTGGTTTTGTAACGGAAAAACTGAAAAAAGAGGCCTAATGCCCGTTACGAATGACGGAAGATGTTCAATCCCGTAGCTCTAGTCAGAGATGGGTGTGGTTCAATCTAAACTTACCTTCCAAAAAAAACGAGGAAAAGCTTACACCCACAGAAACTCTCAATAAATCTGAAAAGATAGTCAAAATTAAGGGTGCCAGAAGCTGAAGGTCAAATGGGAACCATCGGCCAGCCCACGCAGCTTCTCGTAGACTAACACCCAATATATGAACCTCTTACAAAGTAACACCCTGTATATGGGCTGCTCATAAAATAGCGCCCTTTATATAGGCTCACTCCGAAACGTTTACAGTAGACACTTTGTTTATTGAAAGTAGCTCAAGATGTATTGCTTGACGTGCTAAACTCGTCAATGATGAGTACACAAAATTTTAAGGGGTGATCGATTTGATGCACCCTTACTTACCAAAACAATGATAAACACGTAGTCAATCTGGAGCCAACTGGTCACGCTTATGTACCAATATTTCAAGCTAAGATCACATTAAACTTATATTCAATAATTTTGATACTTCTAATGATCCAGTGCGTGGCTTACACTATTTAATCAAATAAACACAAATACACAAAGATAAACTGCTTACGAATATTCTCCAATAAAGCACCAAAAGAAATTTTGCTCTGGTTTATTAAACTCAGTAATAAAAAAACATTGAAACAAAGATAAAAAAAATTATAACATTAATATTCCGCCCAAAAGGGGAAGAATCAGACTATGAACAATAATAATATAAAAAAGATAATATAAGAAATTCCTTAATTAGCGAAAAACGTTATATAAAAAAAATCTAAAATTTAGCCATAAATTATGAAAGTTCTCGACTTTCAAAATGAATAACCCCAGTTTTGTTTTTTTTTTACTAACAGACCAAACAGTTATTTTAAATTTATCGTGAACACAAAAGACGAAGAACAAAAAAAAACTAATTCATTCTACCTCCGAACGTTCGTTATACAAAAACTGATTATTATAGTCTTTAGCATAAATTAAAAAGAAAAAAATTCTATTAAAACATTTAAATATACTCATTTCGCATTAACAAAATTAAATCACAAATAATAATAAGAAATTATTTCTTACACACTAATTCCTGGGTTTGCCTTAAAAATCACCACCAAGGGTCCAGAAGGTCTTCAAAAAGATAAACGATGACAACCAGAGACTTCAGATAGCTTGTTAAATGAACATAACATTGTTCGCTCGGTGTTCAGATTATAACACATTCACTTAGAAACTCTTCAGCATTAACCAGGTCAAAACGTCTTTAAAGATTGTTCTTAACAAACTTGTTTTTAATCGCTACAGTGTCTATTGTGACCTTCAGAAGCACAACGAATAATACGGAGATTGTTCAACAGAAAGGTCCTTCCCTTTCAACACAAGACAGTGAACACTTGTTCACAAGATATTTAATTGAAAAATGAGTCTCAAATGAGTTCAAATAAAAAGTTAGGTGGAGCGGCTTTACTTTTCACGATCCCGGGAACTCCGGACAGAATTCGACAATTATATTGCCTTCACACAAAGAAACTAAATTAACAGGTTATGCCTGATTGTCTGCAAGTCCACACTTCATTTAGATTTATGAAAACCACGAAGCCACCTCAGATTGAATTTCCACTAAACACCAACTTTAAACGAAAGAACTTGCAACAATAAATGATGTAAAGCCCGCTCGCGCATATGACTCTTGCGGAAGCTGGAACCCGAATGTCCCCTACCGAACTCCTGTTTCCCGCGCCGGTCTTGGTTAACCGAGACAAAGGGACTAAGTAGAGTCACTTTTACCCTAAGAGAAGAAGAAATACACAGGCGAGTGGAAAGTTTTTAACCCTCGTGATCCAGATGTAAATCAAACTTTTTTGCGAACACAAAAACGCTGAGACGTAAACAAGGTATCTACGAACTGATAGATTATAAAAATATTTAGGCGTCTGTGAGATGGCTACATTTTGAAAAGTCACGTACGTTTGGTATTTATAATTTTTCTTAACAGATCCTGAACGAAAATGTTCTTGTTAACGAAATAAACAATTTGATAAATGACTTTATATGAGATGAAATAATTAATTGTTACAAACTAAAAGAAATATCAGAGCGGAATTTAAAGCAGGGACCGGATGGGTATGCAATGTTTCAAAATAACATTACAGATTATTTGGTGATTTGTCAATTTTGAAGTTACAGCTGCCTCAAAAACAATGATCGCAACAGTCTTAAAAGTCTAAACCTATCATAATTGTCTATGGGTGTGCTGGGAAGTCGATCAGTACCACCCAGCTACTTAAAATACAATGATAGAGAAACAGAAAAGATTCTAAAACTGTAATCAAAAGCAGTGTTTAAAACATCAGCGGCTGAGGTTCTAATTAAGTAGTTCCCTGAATGGACAAGCTGATTTGCCACTGAGGAAGAACTGCCGAAGATTTCACCCAGCGTTTAAATAATTGTAGACTGGCGTAAGTCACGATTTTTATTTATTTTTAATTATAGTTGATGAATCGAATTTAACCAGAATCGGATTAGTTCTAAGTGTGTTACCTGAGCTTGACATACTTTGTCACAGTTATACTTGATCTATGCACAGCGAAAAAAACTTGATAACTAAAGCAGATATCAGTTAGTCATTGATTTAGAACCTGCATTTTTCTTAGAATTAAGTGACACATGACAGTTGTAAGGTCACCGTTCAACAGAACCACGTGGATATTCGCCTATAAAGGCTCCCTAGCACCGATACTGAAACGAAGAGTGGCGAAGAAAAGCCGAATGTACGTGGTGGTGGTAAACAATATTGTTGCGCAACAAACAAGAATTTTCCTAAAGAAAGGACTATCTCTGGATTTTGGTTAAAGGTGCAGAACAGTAAGTATCTAAAGCATTTTGTTTTGGGAAAGATTCTTAATTCTTAAACCTCACAGGAAATCTGGTAAAAGCCTTGGTCAATAACAGTTACTGACATACAAAATAACAAGTTAACCAAAAGACTCAGATTCAAATGTTGTTCGAAATAATAAAACTTTTCCACGTGTAACTTTGTAAAAATCAAAATGACACGCACCAGCAGATAGTGTCCAAAATGAGCTTGGATGAAGTGATTCTATAGTTTTGATGTAAACCAAAAGATAATAGTAACGCTTGATAGTTTTTCTCGCTTCTAAATTACGGATTGGAAAGAATTTCAAGCTTTCATGTAAATAGCCTATTGAAGACACGGCAATCAATTTGGCATTTTAAGTCAGAATATTTCTATAGCTGAGTCGGAAAAGAAACCTGTACAATTACAATTTTTATTCTTCTACAGTCGCAAGAAGAGACACTATCGAACAAGCGCGTACAACACATTTTACCACCATCAAGTGGAAATTGGAACCAGAAAACCTACTTCATCTACTTAGAGAGAATATCTGTAAATAGCAACAGAATTAATTTGCGGACCGCAACTTACAATCTTGAAGAAAGCATCCAACAATAAAAGTTTCCGTGACGTGATGCAGCAGACCATTGCATACTCATTTCCGCTATGGAAGATGCCATCTTCAGAAGCTGTAAAGAAATCTACTCATAAGGAAAGAATTAAGCGAGCTTAAAAGCATGCATACTGTGTTATAGCGGTGTTAGCCATTTTTGTGTCTTAATGTTTGAATAAAATCTCAATTGCATTTGCATTATGTTTTAAAGAACTTTTAGACATCATATAGTTTTAATTAAAGTATAAATCAAACCTCAAAAACTTGCAATTTTTGGAAAATTGTTAAAAGTTGTCTATCATTCTAGATTTATAATAGAAAGATTATAGCAAACTACAGATTTTTGCAGAAGCTGTTGCTTATACATTAATAAATAAACCGCGAAGTAAAGTATGCTCGTACTCATAGTCAGCGAGACGAAAGTGCAACCTGATACGTGTGCTCAGACACGTGGTAAAGAAATAGACTCACTCACTACGGTTCCTACCTTTACTGCACGACAATGCTGGCTTATTCAAGAATTTTTTGCGATAACTCAAAGGGAGATTCCCCCAGGTAGGGATCGCTCTAGGACTCTAAACCGAACACAAGGAGTCCCTTCAGACTCGAACAGAACCGGCACCGGGCTCATCATCAAATTACCGACCGGATGGCAAGCCTGGATGACATGACAAATCAGGGTTGATCTTAGTGAGCGGGTAGCTGCGATACCAACTTAATGCTCGATTCAATTTTCATATACACGCCTTGAAGTGTAAACATAAAGTTCATGTTTCAATTGAACCTTGAAGTCTTGGGCCACTTGCACAACAATAGCAAACATGAACTAGGATGGGTGAATTCTCCAACACGATAATACCTCAAATGTTTCCTGACAAAAGAACTAACTACTTAGTGCCTTGCCACCATTTCTTTATTTATCAGATCTCGATTCGCATGATTTTTGCATCATCGTTTTCACATAATTGAGGAGAATCAACAAAGCCTTGTCTATCTATAGGAAGGTACTCTTGTAGGATGTTTTATTTGTTGTCGTTTTGAGATCTTGAGAAAGGTTTGTTTCTGATTCCATTTCGGGAACTTTTTGGTACAAGTTTATAGTTACTTGACTTGTGTAGATGATGAATATAAATTCAGCAAATATCTTGCACTGAAGGTTTTTAATAACATTCAGATTGAGGATCTTACAAATGAACTATTTCAGATACTGTTCTGGCGCCTAATCTGACATGAATCGTTATAGACAAGTATTCAAAGTTAAAAGTAATTTTGAATAAAATATGTAACTCAATTTAAGCTCATTATTTGAAATTTGATTTACAAATCCATTTACCCTCTCCTTAATGGCTCATTATCTGATGTTCTTTCTCGACTTTACTAGTGCACAAGCCTCCACCATACCTAGCCTAGGTAGGCAATAAATATTCAACAGATAAATTTCTACAAGACTGTTGTTATAAGATGAACCATCAAATGCAATAAACCAATTTCGGGCAAATTGTCTTAACCATTATTCCACACAAGAGTTTTATTTTCATCGCAATATAATGGTGCGCTAGGAAACAATTTCGCTGACCCATCTCCCAAATGATCATTCATTTTCGTTTTGTAAGCTCGAGTAAGATGTCAAAATAGATAAAAAGAAAATTGTATGAAAAGTGTCATGTTCATATATTCTATTCTTATATCTTGAACCTCGACTTCTGTAAAAAATTAAAAAATGTATTTAGGGGTCTATTACCTCAAGTTCCTGTATTTTTTATAAGGGACGTCTAACTGTTATAAAGTTTTTAAGTGCGTATTTGTAAAACTTTATAAACCTTATTATTTTAAAAGTTTGTCTTTAAAAAGTGTGCTCAAAGGAAAATTGAAAGAAAAGCGAAATAAGGTTATGTCATACATCTAACATACCGTCATGATCCTCATATCCTTGTCGATATTATAATATTTATTATCACGAAATAAATTTCATTATATTTTTGATTCTAAAGAATTCTTTATAAAATATGTTCCACGTGTGTTTCATTTTCTTCGGGATTCTTTCGATGTAATCCACAATTAGTTTTCACTAAACGAACATTACTCACTTAATAAAAATGTTTTCCTTTATACCACAACGTATAAAACCGGAAAAGAATTATATTTATTACGACATAAAAATCATCTAAAGGAAAAGAAAAATTTACTATTAAAAAAAAAGATTTATTATTTCTGAAAGATCCATTTGTTATTTTGAACCTGAAGGAACCTTGGTTTGCCATAATAAATAACTCCTATATCTAAAAATAAATTAAAGTAAAAAACTTTTTTCAGGATTAATTTCCTCGCTCCATAAAAACTATTTGGCGTGCCAACAGCAAATTATAATGAGAAAAGTGATAAAATACTGAAAACTAACGACAACTTATTTATTTTTTAAAAATAATAAATAGCAATCAATGCTTGTTTACATTTATCGTAAATAAAAGCTTTTTGTTTGTATAATTAAGTTGTTACAATAACAAATGTTTACAGATACAAATGAAACTTGAATTCTTGATCGTTTCAGAAATTGGATCTACCTACCTAAATCATGCAGGTATTTTTTGCTCATTTCTGAAATACACAACATGGAGAAAAAAATTAGAAATTTAATAGAACTCTTTTCGATAAATTTCGGAACTCCTTATCCCTTTGCCCATGTTCCTGACAGCTTTAGAAGTTTTTGCGTCTCGTCCCCCATCAAACTGTAATTGACACTGTGGAAAAGCGGGGGCGTCATCGAAGTGCTCTTATTTTTCCTACCCCAACAACCTGGTAATTGACTTAACCTATCTTTCTTGTTTTAACGATTCGTAAAAAAAGAATTTATCAATTATTAGCTAATTGTAGAAATTAATGGTGATTCCAGACAAAGCGCTTTCAACAATTTTTAATATGAAATAATTTTATTTTTTCTTACAGCATTATTCCAAAGAATGTTTACAACATGTTCAAAGGCATTTACTAAAGAATGATGTTCCAGTTTCGTTGTTTGAGGTGAGTCTATTACATGTACGATTTTACTAATAAATAATTATACATATGAAAACATTTTCATGTAATTGCTTTAAAATGATCTCTCTATATTAAAATGAACGTAGGCCTAAATACTGCGTACAAAATTTCCATTTTCTTAAAACCGTTTACAGATATTTTTTTGTGTGAACTATTCATTTTCTTTTTGAATCTATAGCCCGAAATTTATATACTAAGTGGCGGTTAAGGAAAGTTTTATACAGAGAGTTTTGCTCTTCTGAAAAATCACTTTGCCTACTTCACTTTGGCTAAAACAAAAACCAATCTTTACTAATTGATCAAAACGTATTTTACGTATTTGCTCACTAGGATGCAAATAGAAAAAGAAACTTAAATAATTAGACAGTTGTTATTGAGATGTGCTGATGTGCAGTTACGAACTAACGTTAATAAATTATATTTGGGCGAAAACCAAAATGTGTTAGACGAAGACAATTTCCATATTCATCTTATTAGGAAGAGATGGCCCAAATCAGATGTCAGAATAATCGCAAAAAGAACAGATTCATGAACTACCAACCAGGCCCACCTCTAGCCGCCTGAACGCCCGTGTGCAAAACCGACTACGCCGCCCCCAGCCCTATCCTCTGTCCCTGACTGGGCTTGTACAAAGAACTTTTAGTTTTGTTACGTATGAGTGTGTAAAAAAGTAAAGAAATACTTTACAAAGTCAAACCATTTATTATCATTGCATGTTTATGACGTAGAATTTTCAAAAATCAATGTCAATGTCAAACGCCCGGCTCTCACTCATTTATTGTACCAAATGTGAATTCTTTGTGATTGTACCTACTTTAGTTGAGGTGGTTCGAAGCTGTAGACGTTTCGCATCTTAATTCCGATAGATACCAATAGATGGCGTTGTTATGACATAATTGACAAAGCCAGTTGATGTGAGATAAGGTACCGGCATCAAACAAAACACGATCGCAAATTGGGCTCATTTACGCTTTTCTCTCCGCTAGAGGAGCTGTTATTCCACGTTAAATTTGACAAGTTTAAACGGCAGTTTATAAATTTTTCAATTTTCGAAGCAGCTTAACACCCAAACAATGCATCGAACGGCTTGATGCGGCTTTTGGTTAACTGGTTTGCTGAGTTCCAGCGTGGGCGTTCTCAGTAATGAATTGGGATATGACATGCCATGAAATAGGGGTCACCTTAGGCATTGACGTGAAAGCAATACACACGATTTTACATAGTCATTTAAACGTGTAAATGCCGAAGAAATTCAACCGAGATCATTCAAATTTAGTGTACGACATTGTTACTGGTGACAAAAGTTGGATCTACTCATACGAGTCGGAAGTTAAACAACAATCTACTGTTTGGATGTTTCGAGATGAATCAAAACCCACAAAAGTTGTTTGTTCACACAGTGTTGCAAAGCAAATGATCGCTTGTTTCTTGCGTATTTCTGGACATGTGACAACCATACCTTTAGAGGATCGAAGAACTGTGAACGCTGATGGGAACACAACAATTTATTTGCCGGAAGTCATCGGCAAAATCGATAAAAACAATCCACAGCGATGCATCCTTCTTCACCATGACAATGCAAGTGCCCACACAGTTTCACAAACTGTCGACTTTTTAGCCAGTGAAAAAATGAAATTGATGTCGCATTGTCTATATTCACCTGATCTAGCATCAAACGACTTCTTTCTATTTCCGACAATCAAAAACAAGATGCGTGGTGAGTGTTATTCTTTAGCTGAAGCAGCCGTTGAGGCATTTAGGCAATTGGTTTCTGAGGTATGCCAGCTGCAGATTGGAAAAAAATGCTTCGAAAATTGGTTCGAGCTTAAGCAAAAGGGTATTGACGCTAAGGGCGAATATTTTGAAAGACAATAAAGTCATTTACTGAATTGTATCTGTGCACTGATTAATGAAAGTGTATAAACATGAGGAGATCGTTGTATTTGCCGCCCCCCCTGAACGTGCCGCCCGTGTGCGGTGCACACTCTGCTACCAACTGCGGGCTTCTGCCATACATTTACATACAAAACGATTCCAAACATTAGGGGACTGTTATGTATACCAAGTATGGTATTGTACAATAATAAATAAATTGTTTTGTGAAGTCCATTCCCAAAAATCCCATTATTTGGTGTAGGACTACTCACTGTCAGTATGCCATTACACAGAGTTTTCTCATCACTGGAATCTCGTAAACCGTAAGAGAAGAGTAACTGTTTAGACGAAAACAGATAAATAAAATTTGGAAGCGTTGCAACAATGTGCGACAGCGGTCTGTGCTCGCTTATGCTGGAGGTAGTGGAAGGACAGCGCGGACGTCAAGATTTTAAGTGTAGTCGCGAAGGACAAGGAAGATTCTTTTCAGCCCAGAAAATAGTGCATGTATGGGAGTGATAACGCAACTATGACGTGACGCCATTTTACGCAACAATGTGTCATGATCTAAGTCTGGACGTTTTATGTTTTTGCCTCCCACCAGTCTCGCAACGCATGCATTACTTGTGATTCGGTCCGCACGGGGTATGACCTGCCTACCCCGATGGTGGGAGTTGATTCTTAAATTCCTACCTAAAACGTCCGGGCTTAAGTCATGATTGTCGGATACAACGCGGATGATAAAAAATGATGGTGTTTATTTTGCTGTATTCTGCGGTTGTTAATAGATGGTTATTGCAGCCTAGAACTGGTGTCAATAATTGTTTTACTTTCTTAGAATAGGTATTAAGGATATACGAGGGCTGTTTGACGGAAGTGTGACATTTCAATAAAAAAACAGGTTTAGCCCAGATTTTTTTTATTATTTTTCAACATAGTTTCCTTCAAGTGCTACACACTTAGTCCTACGACTTTCCAATTTCTTTAAGCCGTCTGAGAAATGTTCTTTTGGCAACTCGTCAAAATAGGCCTCCGTTGCAGCAATAACCTCTTCATTTGATGCGAATTTTTTTCCTGCGAGAGATTTTTTCAAATTCGGAAATAAAAAAAAGTCGTTTGGGGCCAGATCCGGTGAGTATGGTGGATGGGAAAGCAATTCGTAGCGTGATTGTACCAATTTAGCGGTCGCAATTGCGGATGAATGAGATGGGGCGTTGTTGTGATGAAAGAGTACTTTCTTACGTGCCAAATGTGGGCGTTTTTTCTTTAAGATAACATCAAAACGGGTAAATAAATCAGCATAATATTGGCCAGTTATTGTTTTACCTCTTTCCAAATAGTCAATA